>JAYESA010000018.1:15304355-15406084 GCA_036927795.1 Iris macrosiphon | reverse complement strand
TCTCATGTACACTTTCATATTGTTATTAAAAATAATAAATTGAAACTTCTCACTTTGAGAGAAAAAACTATGTACCCAAACAACATATTTTGAAAATGAAACATTATACCAGTGCACTATAATATGTTAAAAGTGCTTTGGAGGAGCTACAAAATCCACACAGCCCATAATCCCAATGTGATCAAGTCGGTACATGAACCAACGAATAACAAAACAGTCAGCCGGATCACTGAGCGCGCGTGGACCGCTTCCTCCCACAGCCACAACGCCACAGCCACGTTGCTTCCACTCTCAAATCATAATCACCTTCTTCTTCGTCGTCAATCCCATGGATCGCGATATTTGATCTGCGAGGCGGACGATGACGCGCGGCACTAGGGTTTCCTCTCCGGCCTCAGGGATGAAGTAAGCAACCCTCTCTCTCTCTCTCTCTCTCCGTTTCTATTGCATGAACACGGACACGGTGTGGATCTCTAAAGTGCTGTCCGTGGTTCCTGGGTATCGCTAGTCATGGTTGTTTGGTGAAGTTCATAGCTTTTCCGGTTCTTTGTAGTTAACTTTTTAGATTCTACACGAGTTCGCGGACACAAATATGACACGACGCAGTAAGGACACAAGCGCCGATTTTTGCGTGTCTGCTTCGTGTCCAATACGTGTCTGACCGCTACGTGAGACATTGTATCTTGCTAAAGTTGACGACTTTCATGATTTATTGTAGTTAACTGTAGTTTTTCCTGCAAAATTATGGACTATTGTATCGGAGCAAATAAGACACGACACACTAAGGAGATGAGGGGAACAGCGCCAATTTTGAAGTGCCTGCTACATATCTGATACATGACCTGACTGCACGAGACATGGTTGTCTTGGTAAAGTTCACGACTTTCAAGAGTTAATTTTGGATTTTTTGCAAAATTATGCACTATCTTATGCAGGGGCGGAGCATAGAGAGGGCTGGGGGGAAGGGGGGGGGGGGGGGGGGGGGGGGGAGGGGCGCTGTAGCCGGGTAGAATTTCTTTTGCTAGGTAATGTCCATTACTAGGCTCCGCCCTTGGGTGTGGGAAGAGCTGTTACTTAGCCCGGGGGAGTTGAGCAAGCAAGCAAGGGAGGAAGTGAGCAAGCAAATTTTTTTACTAGGCATGTTACCTAGCCCGGGGGAGTTCCAATTCCTGGCTCCGCCCTTGATCTTATGGACACGGATAGGGCATAATAGACCAGTATCATTTTCAGAATATCCTGGTGTATTTTGAAGTGTCTGTGTCGTATCTAATACGTGTACAGTATGACATGACATATTTGATGAATTTCATGGCTTTCTAGTGTTTGGTAGTTATTTTTTGTTTGAATGTGCCAGTGTACTGTTGGTAAGTTTGTTTGGTTATTAGGTTCGGGCATTCCGGTCTCCTGGTTGGTATGTAATTGCGAATAGCAACAACAACAAAAAGCCTTCATTCCATACTTTCGGTTTGGCCAACAAATGATTTGTGCACTGTAGGCTGCTTAATGCAAGCTTCCTCTATCGGACTTGGGATTGACAATGAAAATATAAGACTATAAGCACAACACAAGCGAAGTTATTTGTGAATAGCCAATTCTCTCTAAAAAAGTTTTTTTTGTAAATTCCAGTTGCAAGCGATCAAGTTGTCATTCCAGAGAATCATGGACGCCTGGGATTGAAACCAGGATTCATTATACATATAGTAGTTTGTTATTTGGTTCCTTATCAGGATAGACTTAACCAATGTCTCTACTCTTCCTCATATAGTTAAGATCTGCAATAATCATGCACTCCTACATGTAAGGGAGGGACACTTTTATACTTATCTTAACTGATAGGAGGTCCTTACGACAAACTATCACAATTTTGCTAGATTACTGCAAGCCCCCTCTACTATACTATTAGTGGGTCTTCAGGAGGTGGGGTTGGGGGTGGGTGCTACCCTCCCCTGATTGATTCTGATTCCATCTTCGATGGACACAATTATTAATATAGATTGTAGAGTAAAAGAACCTTTTGGGCGAGTAAGTTGTATTCAGGATTGTGATGCAAACTTCTTTCTGTTATTGTTCTGGTCTTTTTACCGTGGAGCATTATTGACACTACAGCTGTACAACTGAATTTCTGTTTTGGAATAATATTTAGGTGAACTAAAAATAATATCTATATTTTGTGCACGAAAAAAATGGGGTGGGTTGGGGTAATGCTTGTTGGTTGCTCCTTGGAGGATGCCTGTTGGAGTGCGGAATCAACATCTTAATATATCTTGGAGTTCGCTTGCTTACCTCCCGACTAATATATTCTAAATTAAAGTAGAACAAAAAGGATGCGGAGATCCTTGATGAGAACAAGAAAAGAAGAAGAGATTGGGCAACGACAAGAAGAATTAATTCAGAGAAGGGAAAGAGAAGTTTAAGTGTTCTAAGATAAATTGAATTAAAATAATAGTTAGATGATGCTCTTACAAAAGGGGTTGACCTCTTATTTACAGGGTGGACAAATAAAAAAAGTAAGTTTCTAATTAAAGGAGTCACATAAAAATAGGGGTCATGTTAAAAATAGAATAACTACTTTAATAGAAAAGTTCCCATTAAATAAGAGTCGTACTAAAAATAAAATCATTACTTTAATAGGAAAGTTCCTATTAAATAGGAATCCAAATAATTTGGTTATTTGTCTTGTTTGATGTCCCCTTTTTTGAAAAAGAATACAACCTCGTGTTAGCACTAGGAAAAGCTAAATCGTTATCATCATAGAATGGGAAGATGTCTTGCAGATTGAAGGTTTCGGAGATGCTAAAAGTATCAGAAAGATCGATCACATAAGCTTTGCCACTTATCTTGTGCAACACCTTGAAAGGTCTGTATTTCTTTATCTTGATTTTATTCTATGTACAACCTGTAAATCTTTCTTTGCTTAAAGAATATCATCACATTATCTTTTTCAGAAAATGTCTTTAATCTTTCATGTTTATATGCAATTCCGCATAGGCTTTGTATTTGTCATTGAGGGTTGTAGTGTGGCTCGAATTTCAACATGAACTTGAGTAGATTTCTCCAACATATGATCTCTAAAAACACTCGTACTTCGAACATTTGGTAATACTAGTAGATCAGGAACATTGTTATGTACTCGAGAAAACACAATTTCAAAAGATGTTTTGCCCGCGGGAATGGTTTACCGAAGTGTTATAGTCAAACTCTACGTGAGGTAAAAGAATATCACACTCGGGTTTTTCACCACATTGAGCTCTAATCAAGTTCCCAATAAACTATTGACAACTACAGTTTGTCCATTTGTCTGCGGATGTGATGTGCTACTTAATTGCAAATATGTGTCTAATCTCATCTAAAGAGTCTTCGAAAAGTAACTTATGAATTTTGTATCACAATCAAAAGTAATTGATTGGGGAATACCGTGAAGACAAGCTATCTCTTTGAAAAACAAGAAAACAACGTGTGAGGCATCTGACGACTTTTTGCAAGCCACAAAACGTGCCATCTTAGAATATCAATTAACAACGACCATCGCCGAATCAACATGTCGTTGAGTACGAGGTAGTCCCAAAACAAAATCCATACCAAGGAGTATCCATAACGGGTAAAGGAGTATAGAGACCCGTGTTTTGTGTATGTCTCATTGATTGCTGACAAACAAAACACTGTCGAACAAGTTTGTCAACATTCCTTCTTACAATAGGCCACTAGTAGCGTTCTTTAACTAAAGTAATTGTTTTATCATGTCCAAAATGTCCACCAAGTCCTTCGGCATGCAATTCACTAAAGAGTGTTTACATAGAGAACCTTGAGGAATGCATATACGATTACTTTTGAAAAGAAAACCATCTTGAATATGACAATCATCTCGACCGGATTCCATCTTGGAACATTTAAACCATATTGATTTGAAATCGTTATCATCCACACATAATTCCTTCAAATAATTAAAGGCTAGAACCATATTATGCATCATAATAAGGAGATGTACTTGCCTATTAAAAGCGTTGACAACTTTGTTCATAAAACCACTTTTATGCTAGATAGAGAAAGTGCATGAATTGATAGTAGAAAGTCATCTATCATGCGTGCAATTCACCTTTGCAGAAGTTTCGAGAAATTCAAAGCTTGGTGATCTTTATAAAGAATAAACTCCTTTCGAATCAAGTAAGGATGCCAATTCTTGAGGGCTTGTACTACCCCAATCAATTCTAACTCATAAGTAGACCATTTTCTTTTCTTGTATCTGAATTCTTCTCACTAAAGAAAACAATGGGGCGACCTTCTTAAGAATGGCGCCAATACCAACAGTGGAAGCATCACAATCAATTCCGAAGAGTTTACTAAAATCAGGCATGCGAAGAAGATGCGTGGTACATAACTTTTCCTTGAGAAGAAAACTCTTATTTGCGGCTCCATTCCGTTGTAATTTTTCTTGCTTCAAACAATCAGTAAGAGGGGCGACAATAGAAGCCAAAATTCTTCACAAAACGTCGATAGAGAGTAGCCAATCTATGAAATGTTGTAGTAGTAGTCCACTCACATATAACTTTTACCTTGGTTTCATCATCATGTATGCCTTTGTCCGAGATCACATAGTCCAAGAATACAATACTAGATGACATGAAATGACACTTCTTCAAGTTCAAGTACAACACATAGTCACTAAGTACTTCAAGCACCAGTCGAATGTGAGATATATGCTCTTTAATACTGCAACTAGAGATCAAGATGTCATCAAAATAAACAATAATAAAAATATTAAGGAAAGGTTGTGAAATTTCATTTACAAGTCGCATGAAACTACTGGGAGCATTAGCCAAGCCAAAAGGCATCACAAGCCACTCATATAAGCTTCTCTTGTTTTGAAAGCAGTTTTCCATTCATCACCTAGTTGTATGCGGATATGGTGACATCTACTAAGAAAATCAAGCTTAGTAAACATGGTGGAACCAATTAAATATTGATCATGTCAATAAGTCTTGGGATGAGAAAGTAATATGAATTATGAAATGATTATCTTGTTCAGAGCACGACAATCAATACACATTCTCCAACCTCCATTTTTCTTTGAAACCAAAAATGTCGGGCAAGCACTAGGGCTCTTAGTGGGTCTAATCAATCTCTTCTTCAAGAGATCTTCAATTTGTCCTTGAAGAATGTAATGTTCACTTGGACTCGATCAATAATGTGGTAGATGAGAAATAGTGGCTCCTGGGAATAAGTCAATGTTGTATTGAATGTCCTGCAATGGTGGCATACATTTGGTAATTCGTGTGGAATCAAAGAATCAAATTCTTGTAATAAAGGTTTCACCTTAGGAGGTTTTCTATGTCGGATTTGGCATCTTCATGAGAACTGAGAGTATGCTTTGTAACACCATCACTATGTAAAGATCGAATCATAGAATCCACAAGCATCAATGTCCTCGTATCGCTTGCATTACGAGCCAAGAAATAATTATGTCAAGGAAGTAAAGTATGTGTATGTTTGATCATCTTTCATACAAGTGAAAGTATTATCAAAACAGTTGTGTATAGCCTTCATATCATATTACCAAGGTATTCCAAGTAGCAAGTGTGTCACATTTATGTGAAATACATCGCAAAGTATTGAATCGATATAAGGTCCTAAATTGAAATCAATCATGCACTGTGTAGTAATCTTATAAGAGCAATCATCGTTATCCCAACCAATGGAGTAAGGAGATGGGTGTGGCATACTTGTAAACCCAAAATTTCCACAACATGGTGAGCAACAAAATTTTCAGCACTGCCACCATCAATATGACGAACTTAGCGAAATAATCCTTGATATTGCACTTAGTGCGAAAAATACTATTTCTTTGAGAGAGAGTAGGTTGAATGATAAGCAAAGGACCACAAATAAGCATATAAGAACCTTCTTCTTCGTGAATTTGATATGAGACATCTTGTTTGTTGTAAGCATCATGACCTTCATCAATCTCGTTTCCATCCTCATTATTATTTTCATTGTGTTCTACAAAAGCAAGTGTTTGTTCTCGACATGCGACTGAAGAATGTTCTGTACTACCATACGTAAGACATTTTATCCTCTAGGTTAGCGTAAGGATTGGTCGATTTGGTGGTTTGGGTAAGGTGGTGGTGGTGGTTATTGAAATTTTCATTATTGACAGGTAGGGTAGCGGTTGTGTTGGAAATTAGATAGTATAGTATTGGAAGTTTGTTTTAGGTGGTGTGGCGGGTGTAGCATATGGTGCAGTGGTTGGTGTAGGGTATAGGGAGAGTTGTAATTAGTGGAATTTGCATGGTAGTTAGAACTTTGACATGGAGTATAAGTGTTTGAGGAAATATAAGGGGATTTATCAGAAGAATAGTTGATATTCTGGTTGTAGTTATAAGTTGATGGTGATGGGTTATGGTAAGAACGAGATGAGCGGTTGTAAACTTTCCATGCCTTTTGTTCTAAAGAACTCGCAATTCTCATTATTAATAGCCATATGAATTGCTTCATCTATAAAATGTGCAGGTGTGAATAACTTGCTTCTAATCACCCGATTAAGACCTCCAAGAATCTAGAGATCAATTGTTAATGTGTCTTTGCGGTTACAAAATTATAAGAGTCTGTCACATACTCCTCAAATGTTCTAACACCTTGCCTACAATTTTGAAACTTCAATAACAACTCTTGATGACAATCATTTGGTAAAAATTTGAAACACGATGAAATTTTATCCTTTCCGAAGTGTGGATGTTATTTTTTTTTACCAATATAACGACGTTCTTCGATTAAAGTAAACCGCCGTGCAGAAGCAACACCTTTCAACTTATAAGCTACCATCTTAACTTGTTTATCTAATGGTATATCCATGAAATTGAAAAAAAAATTCTACCTCATATTCCTAATCTAAATAAATTTCAATATTAAAAATATTAAAAGTACCTGAGAACGTAGGAATATTGACTTTCATCTTGTATTGGAATTTATTCATAATGAATCTTTGACGAGTTTTGTTGAAGGTTCTTGTTGTCTTCAAAATTTCTTAAAATAGTCTCTTCAAGATCGTCATCTCCCAAAATAGCTTCATGTTTTAGTAAAAGCTTTAGAAACTTCATTATTAACAACTCGGGAATCAATGGTTTCGCGTCGGAATCACATGTGATTTTTGGATCGGTGAGATCAATGAGTTTGAAAGGGTGTGTGTTTGTTTGGATCATCAGTAGTCTTGCTAAAAGAAGCTTTGATGTATTGTTGTTGAAGATTCAAACCTTGAGACGATCGCATCATCTTTTTTCTCTTCCATACTTGCGTTGAGCACACCGTATTGCGTATCATGCTTTGCATAATTTTTCTCAATTTTTAAAGAAAACTTCTCTTTACTTCATCATGTCACATTCCAATTTTGCTGAATTGCTAAGTCGCCATCAGGCGTGATGTCGTAGAAGTCTAAATTGTACTTGTACAAACATGAGTGATAATTCTTTTGAACATCAAGTTAAAACAATATAGTAGCCGAAAGTTGAAGACATAGTATAGGAAGAAAATAGTTTATTATTGATAATTTGAAATCGAGTACAAGATTTGATACAATTGTAACGCCGTCTCGGTTTATATTCATGAAATAACAAAAAAAACTGACAAGCTGTCATTAAATAATACTTGTCGTTCCATACATTATGTCCCTATATTTACATTGACAAAAAAATGCCTTCAAAAGAAACAGCTTCAAAATACTTCAGAGGAGAGGAAGAGCTTTGAGTTGCTTTCCGAGATTTCTACTAGCTTTGTGTACACTCGTGGTTCCTGATACTTGTGGAGGAAAGGATTAGTACATTGGAAAATGCACCGGTGAGCGGAACCGAATCCAACTCACCTAGGCCGACAGTGTAATCATGTGAAGCATACAATTTATTAAGTGATCTTGCTATTTAAAACTAGAATTGATTGACATTTCATAACAATATCATAAAGTAAAAGCAGAAAACATATAATCATATAACTTATTAGTGATTTCTTACCATAACTGATGTGTTTGTCCCTGCATAAAACATAGATGAATACTTACCGTCCATGCATAAGACAATCATTAGCATGTAGTCTCTGTATATGAGGTCATTAGTGAATTCGACACCATTAAGGAGTATTACGTGGTATTGCGATGCGCATTCCAGTCCAGATAGCTGGTCTCACTTAAGGTCCCACAATATCTTGTACGTAAAGTACGTTCCAGGTAATTTTTTTCTAAATCGATTCGATTCCAGTGTCCCGGATACTGTTTTGAGAAAAGCCAAACCTTGTAGATAAGTTGTCCATAATCATGCAAATACATGAACTGATTAACCAATGTTCTAAATTTTGGCCTATGCACTAGGCCGCTGCTGGCCGTACCGGAAACCCCCTAGGCGGCAGTCCTAGGCGGATTTCGGCCCTAGGCCGGCCGACTGAAAATTTGAATTTTTTTAAAAGAATCGGATTTAATTTTTTTTTTCCAAAAAATCAGATTTAAAATTTCAAAAAATTGAATTTTTTAAATTTTTTCAATAAAAACCAGATTTAAATTTCAAAAAATTGAAAATACAAAAAAGATAAATCAAATAAAAAAAAATACAAATTTAGAAAATTAAATATTTACACCACCGATCTTGCTGCTGCTTCTCGATGTTGCTGTTGCTGTGCTGACGACATGTTATTGATGTTGTTGATGATGGAGGGGAGAGACCTAAAAATAAGAGGAGAGAGAGAGAGAGAGAGAGAGAGAACTGAAGTAGGATTTGAAATTCATTACCGGACCCTTAAAAAAAGGTGGGGGAGGAGATGAGAGAGAGAGAGAGCACTTAAGGAAAAAAACCTGAAAGATAAGTGAAATCCCCGAGCAGGGGATTCGAACCCATTACCTGTCCCCACCCACAATAGCCCATGACTTAAAACATCCTCTGCTAGCCAAAAGAACACACAAACTTTTGTGTCTATTTAGTATATATAGACTATTTATAACGGATACATATAAAAAAAAATAGTTCGGCGCCTAGGCGCTAGGTCCTTTGGTACACCGAATCCGCCTAACGAAATTTATAACATTGTGTTTAACTATAAAACATAAGTATGTCACATAAATTGAAATAAAGCAATATAAATATCTACTTGTACATTAGTTCATTCTCGCGATTCAACATATTCCGATTGGCGACCCATTGACCCCAAACGATTTCGTGGTACCGTACCACATCCATTCTGCTTCTCATATGAAGCTCTTACTACATAAATTTCGTGCGTAGATGCACTCAACCGTTACAGTTACAGTGTTTTGATTTCTTAGTGTTACTATATGCATATAGCTTTCATTTATCTATTACATTCTATTAGACATCATTGACCTAAGGACGTTGTAAGGATACAAATAATTCTTTTTGTTAAGGTGTGAAGGAATAGAAAAGAAGGGCCATAACCATTCTACTAGGCATCATTAATCATTAAATATGCATAGAATTGAAGGTAATTATATAATTGCGTAAGTCTTATTCGGTTTTGGACTGAAACAAAATAATTTTTTTTAGTATTTTCAAAACCAAAACTGAACCGAATATCTTATTCTGCCTGGTTCGGTTCTTGGTCCAAAACCGAATAATGCTCACCTCTAACCACTTTAACAGAAAAGTTCCCATAAATAAGACATGAAGTAATTTGGTTACTTTTTCGTTCGATGTTCTGCATCACCAACCCTCCCCAGATCGTGTGTAAGCGGAAGTCTTGTGTCCCTGGGATACCATTTTCTTAAAACTATTTTATGTACGACTCATCTCCTTTATCATAATGTAATTGTTCTACTGTGACAGATTAAGGAAGATATTTGGGATATCTATATCCCTTATTCTTATCAACCTGGCTGCTATCATGGAACGTGCTGACGAAAATCTCCTTCCTGCTGTTTATAGAGAAGTCAGTGAAGCGTTCAACGCGGGACCTACTGATCTGGGATATCTTACTTTCGTACGGAATTTTGTGCAGGCATTATCTTCTCCTTTGGCAGGAATACTTGCCCTTCACTATGACCGTCCATCAGTTCTTGCAATTGGCACTGCATGCTGGTCTTTATCAACAGCGGCAGTAGGTGCTAGTCAGCATTTTCAGCAAGTAGTTTTATGGAGAGCAGTTAATGGCTTTGGACTGGCTATTGTTATCCCTGCACTTCAATCTTTTATTGCAGATAGTTACATGGATGGTTCACGGGGGGCAGGATTTGGATTCTTGAGCCTTGTTGGTTCCATAGGAGGGATAGGAGGTGGTGTTCTGGCTACAATTATGGCTGGGCAAGAATATTGGGGAATGCCAGGATGGCGTTGTGCCTTTGTCATGATGGCATTATTAAGTTTACTAATTGGATTTCTTGTATTTATGTTTGTTATTGACCCTGGAAGATTCTCTGCCCCTCATAGCACCCATGAGAACTCTGAAAGGTATGTATTGCTCGTTCATTCCATCATACTGCAATGCTGGAACCTTCATCTTTTAATCAAGTTGTTCAGTATATGAAGAATTGCTTGTTTAGCTTGTTTCCAACATATATCATGTATATTATAAAACAGAGTAAACCCCTAAGCCTCTAAATGAGTCTCATAGTTGTTATAGATTATAGATCATGTTGTAAATGAAGCATCATTATGTCAATAAATAATTATTTTTAACAGAAACCTTCATAATGTTTCACAACTGACATGACTACCCTCCCACCCCCACGTTTTTTGGGACCTTTTGAGCAACTGCCATCAATATGTTCTTTTATGTAAGAAAAAAAGACACTCTTAGACTTTATACAAAGAATAAGAACAATGCCTTTATCCCAAAGATTCAGGGTCAGTTATTGGAATCCTTTTCTACCATTTGGCTTGTTTAAGGGCCATTTCCTATGTAGTATAAATGCGTACTACCGAGTTTGAAGTAATAAGGAAAGTATAAAATGTTTACCAATCCCAGGACTCTTGATATGTAACTCTACTGCTGCTAACAGACTTGGAAGTTCCTGGAGGGCTGGATTTTACCACTCGCAGCTCTATTAAGTAACTACTATATTATTGCTCCTCCTTTACGGTAGCATCTATTGGTCTGCGTTGCACATGTTCAAACCACCTAAATATATTTTCCCTCGTCTTGTCCTCAAGTGGTGCCACCTCTAACCTCCCACCTCATGTGCAAGCCAACAAAAAGTCACTCAGAACCTTAATTACAAATAGGCTTTATGTGGCTTAGCAGGCTTCTAAAAGTACTCTTTAGTTGCAAATGACTTTCTAATAGAACACTAATTTTGTAGCATTTGTGGTTCCTAAACTCCCTTCCCGATCCTTGAGTAACTCTCCAACAAAATTGAAGAGTTTTTTTTTATCAGTTAAAGAAATCTATAACTGATAAGAAACTCTTCAATTTTGTTGGAGAGTTACTCAAGGATTGGGAAGGGAATCTAGGAACCACAAATACTACAGAATTGGCGCCGTATCCATGCCAGATGTATCAACACGACGAGGATACTCCAAAATACACTAGGGAAAGCGAGAGTTGGTGGCATGTCTGTGTTGTAGTGCTCATATCATGTTCCTGCAACACAGCTGAGAATAGTTGGTACTACTAATCATCTCCTTACCCCCAAATGTGTCAGCTCTTTCAATGTATCTTTATGTTTCAAAATTCTCTTTCTTCCTCTTCTTGATTGTCTCGCTCATACTAAATATGTCATACATATTGCTGTTGATGCTATCTGTTGACGGGCTCTTTGAGGAGCTACCCTGATACTCTGGCACATGAAATTCATCTCCCTTGCAACATCAACTTTTTCTATGATAAATACCCCCACCCACCCCCCACCCCCCACCCCTTGCGGAAGCAAGCGACAGTGACACCCGGTTACTGCTTTTTCTTCTGTTTGTACCCTCTTTCTCACATTATTCTCCGCTCCTCACTCTCTCTCACCATCAGATATGAGATCCTTCTACAGCCAATGCATGCCGCCACCACATTAACAATGAGTTGATAACAACAAAAACATCAATACAACATCGAGTCACTAAATAACTAGACATATTTCAGTGTATTTACTAAGGGCCTGGTAGTTTTATGAAGATCAAAATACTGAAACAAATCTTTTGTAATTCTTGAATTTCCACTGTCATGAACTACTACTGCTCTGATATGCTCATTAACCAGCGCAAACTGCTCATATGCAATCTACTGCCTTTGTAGAGATTGTAGCAGGTCTCTTTCAATGAGTTCCTTTACAAGCAATCTAATGCTGTGTCCTAACCTAGAGGGTCAGTTGCACACTTTTAAGTATACAAACTTGCATACTGAGGAAGACACAGATTAACTTTATTATCTACTACAGTATTACTTGAAAGTAATGCTATAGCTCGCCTTGCTCCTCTAGACAATGTAATGTGATGCACAAAGAGTTTTGATGCATGACATAAGGTATATTGGATCTACTTTTCTAGATTAGTAATCTTTAAAATTAGTTAGTTTTGATTGGATTATCTCTATTATTTATTTCTTTTAGATTACAATTAGTTAGTTTTGGTAGGATTAGGAAATCTATTTTTTCTTTTGTAAGCATATAATATGACACACATGTGTAGTTTCTCTGGAAAATGGGAATTTGTGAAAAAGAGTGATTATTTTAATATCATATGGATGTGATATCCTCTATTTATCTAGCCTTGATGTGATGTCGTTGCTACCAAGCTACCATGCTTGTTAAAATGGCATGATGCTGCGAAGCGGCAAAGTCCCAAAATATCTAGGCAAGACCTCAAGTTGGCGAGGTGAGACCTCGTGGCCAAAATATGGAGTGCACAGTAGGTAAGATAAGACAAAAATGTAGTTTAGTATTTTGGTGTAGGGCTTATAACAACAACAAAGCCTTTATCTAAAAAATTTGTCATCGGTTGTTTGGATCCTTTTGTTTCATTTAGCTTATGCTAAAAGAAACATATCCTTCTTTATAGCTTCACTCCATGTTTGTTTAGGCATACCCCTAGTCTAGCGAGTACATTAACTACCATCTTATCCCTTCTCTTTACCCATGTATTTATTGGTTTGTGTTGAATATGCAAAAATTATTTTAGATGATTTTTTTCTCATTTTGTCCTTAATTGACGCTACCTCTAACTTTCCATGAATACAATTATTATTTTTATCTATCTTTTAATATTTGCCACTCATCCATCTTACGATTCTCATTTCAACTTTGCTAAGTCCATAATGCATAGCTGGTCATTGTCTTATATAATTTCCTTTCAACTTCAATGATATAATGTGATTACAAAGAAACTCATGTTACCTATTCCCTCCATATTAGTCCAATCTCTCGGCCGTACAAGTAAAATTGGAAAAGGGTAGCGATAAATAATATCAAAGAAAGAGAGAGAGAGAGAGAGAGAGAGAGAGAGAGAGAGATGGTTAACAAAGTTTCAGAGGTCAATCGCCAACTTTGGAGTTGGAGAACAGAGACTAAGAAAATAGACTATGCGGGAGTGGGTGAGATGGTGAAACGTTCGACGCCGGAATAACTTATAGGCATTGGAGTCAGAGTAACTTACCAGCGTTGGAGTCGGAGTTGGGACAAAGTAGGAATTGCAGAGATGATGCTAAGTGGACACAAACTTTTAGGGTAAAACGGTCAGGCGTGAGGACGCTAAATCGGGTGTCCTCTCATAATTTTATTTGAATTGGACATGATTTCACTTAAAAGTTAAATGGGCATGCCTAGAATCTTTAAAAAAGTGAGATAGGTCGAGGCGGGTAAGGCAGCCCAAGACAGACCAAGGAGGATGTGTCGCGTTGCTTGTTTATACTTCCGCCTGAACATGAACTCATCACCCTTGTGGCCTACGCTATACGACCCTCCGGAGGCCTAGGTGGTTGTTTAGTCATTTTGGATGCTCTGACACATAGGGAACTACTATTTAAGCAAAAGGGTCTTGAGGTGTCCGCTCCGGCACACGAGGCAACTGCTTAAGAACTCCTCAGGCGCTTAGATCTGTCTTGACTTGTAACTATGATGCCTATTTATCTTTGAATCGGAATCTGACCCAGAACCAATGACTTAAAGTCGTTGATATTATTTATCATTTAATCTAAATATTAGGGAATAGGAAAGGAATAATAGTGTGTTTCTTCTCCCAATTCTCTTCCCATCCTAACCTAGCAATTCTCATCTCCATCTCTGACTACGACACACACTATAGGCATCATAATGTAAAACTCTCTCTCTCTCTCTCTCCTCTCTCTTTGTTTGTTTTTTCTCCTTGGCCAAGGGCTAAATATCTCGAATCTTTGTTTTTTCTCCTCCGCCAAGGGCTAAGGATCTCGAAGCAATCGATTGGCGATACTCTGACAATTTTTGATTTCTCTGCTAAGTTTATCTCTCCATTTCTCTGCCCCTTCTTTTTTTTATTCTAAGAGATTTTTGTCATAAGGGTTTGCCCTCGGCTCTTATTACTTGTATAATTTTCAACCATTGCCTTCTTTTATATTACTAAAACTTCAATTATAATTATTCAATATTAAGTTATGGTTACAAAGATCAATACTAGTATTATTTATATGTTTTTTGATTGAACACTTTATCTCCAATTATGTGT
The DNA here is from genome assembly GCA_036927795.1 of Iris macrosiphon. Lineage (NCBI taxonomy): Eukaryota > Viridiplantae > Streptophyta > Magnoliopsida > Asparagales > Iridaceae > Iris > Iris macrosiphon. The sequence goes on along the minus strand of JAYESA010000018.1, from coordinate 15,391,481 downwards.
ATACTTAACAAGATTTGCATAAAATTAGAGCCCCAAACCACAACACAAAGTCTGAACTTATCTACCACAAGCTTGTCTTAGCTACTATATACCCTAATTTTAGTCTTGAGCCCCCCTACCTAGCCCTTTTGGTCCTTGCCGTCTTGTGCCATCTTAACAAGCTTAGTTGCTATAGGCAGTGTGAGGTCTCCTATTTTCATTTGAGTGATTTAGTGAAAATACTATCTGTAACGGTCTTCCTGATCGTCCGTTTCAAGTCTCCTTCGGCACCTCCCCAAGCTGGGCCATGCTTAATCTTGAGGCGTTGCCGTTGCTCCGGATGAGTATGTAACCACTACTGCTGCCAAAATATACTTGGACATTTCAAGCGAGGCAGGATTTAGCAGGATGTGATCTAAATGACCAGTTTTTTGTTGGAAAGTTCCTCTTGAGGTCATTGATTCCTAATGACAATTTTGCAGCTTTGGTCAATTTTGACAATTTGGTATCCCTACACCCCAAAATCAAAGTTTCACAATAAACTTGAAAAAATAAAAATACTTTAAAAATGGAAATCTTCATTACACAAGTTTAAGATAATTAGTCTACCTAGCTCTTTTGTGGTCCCTCATTCTGATTTTCAGCCCTGCCAGCAGAAAGTCCATGAGAGGTCTAATGGCAAATAAGGTTTGTCCACTTAGTAGGCTTCTAAAGCACTCTTTAGTTCCAAAGAATTTCGGCCAGTTCTTTTGGAGATTTGCCAAGGATTGGGATGAGATGTTAGGAAACACATGCTCCAAAATCTGTGCCACAGACTCAACATGTACACTCCAACGTACTCCATGGCACGCAAAAATTGGTAATGTGTCTGTGTCTGCATGTCATCTCATGTCATATTCATGTCCATGCAGCATAGAATAGAAGTAGCGGATTACTCATCAGTTTCTTTCCATTGAATGTGCCATTCTAATATATATTCACTTCTTAAAAATCTCTCTTTGGTTCTCTAACTCATACTGAATATTATAGGACCTGACCTGATCACTCAACTCATACTGAATATTATAGGACCTGACCTGATCACTCTGGAACATCAAGTATCTGTGAAGTCTCTTCTCTAATATGAATCTTCATGTAGCTGTTCTCTTCTGACCATGACCATGGCGTTGTATATCAAACTAGTCTTTATTTTACTGTTTTTCTTTACATTTGCAATTAGAGAGGGTTAGTCAAATTTACAACAACAACAACGGCTTTATTCCAAATTTTGGGGTTGTTCTTTAAATCCTTTTCTTCCATTCATCTCTGTTAAGGGCCATGTCCTCTGTAACACTAACAAAAACATATATCCTTTTTTAAAAGTAGCTGTAGCTGTTCTCTTCTGACCATGACCATGGTGATGTATATAAAAGTAGTCTTTATTTTCTGTTTTTCTTTACATTTGCAATTAGGGAGGGTTAGTTAAATTTGATTTCAGAAAGATGGTTTGGACATTGATTTAAAATAAAAAAGAATTGTTTCAGGTAAGAAGAAGAAGACATCGGTTTCTATGTTTTGGAAATCACATTCACTGCAAAAGACCATTATATAAAGAAATGTTCTGTCATGACCTCATCCCACATTTTGATTACTATACACATAAAATTTTATAATAATTAAATTCAATTCAGTTTTTATTAACCGTGTAATAACTATAACTTATTCCAAAAAAAACATATAAAGAGCCCAAGTAGTCCATGATTACGAGCAACCATATTAATTATGATGACTAGCATAAATTGCATCTAGCATAAATAGAGAACTACGTAAATAGAATACATAGTACTATTATCATAACTAAATAGAACAAGATAAATAAAATATATAATCTATCCTGTTAGAAAAATGTAAATATAACCCTCACCAGAACTCTAGAGTTTTGGTGTGGTGACAAGGACTTCAACATGGTATCAGAGTAATCCAGGCTTAAACTCTCTAGCATGCATTTTAAGCCTATTTTATAAAAAAATATACTTCTGCGTGAATCCACCTCTTTGTCCAAGATGGACCTTCGACCCGCGGGGACGTGTTAGAACAATATAAATATATAACCGTCAACCCTCAATATAACTCTAGAGTTTTTGTGTAGTGACAAGTACTTTAGCATATCCTACGCGTAGGCTGGAGCATAACTAGCATCTACTTACATCCTTTCCCATGGATTTTCTATTTGCAGCAGCTTCTCTCCAGGCCACTACTTTCTATAATTCATTCTCAACATTGGAATCATATAGTTGATATTTTTGGGGATATTGTGATGTAAGGTACCACTCCAACTCAGGTCTGAGCAATTTGAGGGTCAACATGAAACTCATCTCCGGCCCTTCACTGTGAAGAAAATTGTGTACAGTTGTACAAGCTTGCACCATATTCACACTTCTCTACAGTCTAGTAAGCACAGAGTCAAAATTTAGCCCAGGTCCTGTCGGACGCATATCGGACACGTATCAGATACACTACGACACACCAAAATAGGTGCCATGTCCGTGTCTCCGTGTCCTTACCCTGTCGTGTAGTATCCGTTTCTGTGCAACATAGTCTACAATAGTTGCCGACATCATGGTATGTCTGTACGTTTGGGTCTCAACTCTCAACCTGATATAGTCGGTTGTGACTGTGGCTAATCATACCTGTTTGAGTGCACAAGCGCAAATCCCAACTTCAAACGAGTGGGAAAAAAAAAGGTTTTGTTGGAGACGTGGTGATAAATAGTAGTAGCATATCTATAATACCAGTTATAAAAAGTCAAGAACTTCTAATAACTTAGAATGCAATTGAGTAACATTGTTTATTCACTTTAACATTTATTTGGAAGGTCTATAAACATAAAACCAGAGTTCCTGGAAGGGCTTTGTTCTTGTTACTTTTGAAAACCACAAAAAGCATCACATCCATCCCCCGTGTATATATTTTATGCCGTTTCCCATTGTCCGCCTCAAATACTAATTTATTCTCTCTTTTCTCAGGGCCCATTTAGTAGGAAAGGGTACTACAACTGTACCTGTTTGGAGTGAGTCATGGTCAGCAATGACTGCTGTAATGAAAGTGCAAACATTTCAGATAATTGTCCTGCAGGGAATCGTTGGTTCGCTCCCCTGGACTGCCATGGTTTTCTTCACAATGTGGTTTGAGCTGATAGGTAATAAGGAGGGCAGATCTTCAATCTAGGCTTCCTTTGTAAAAATAAGGGGCCAATTCATTTGCTGATTTCTTACTTTTTAACACCCACAAAATCAGTCATCCACACACTTTGTAGGTATTAGTGGTTAGTTCTTTTCTCCAGAAGTCATTATTTGTCCGTAACTTCTTTTGGTCTTCTTCGGTCTTCAATTACTGTAAATTTTATTTCTTGTTTACCAAAGCTATTGCCCCCTCCTATCCAGGCTTTGATCATAAAAGCTCAGCCGCCCTGAACAGCTTTTTCGCAATTGGGTGTGCTTCTGGCTCACTCCTCGGTGGATTAATAGCAGATCGGATGTCACGATTCTACCCAGACACAGGCAGGATAATGTGTGCCCAGTTCAGTGCTTTTATGGGCATCCCGTTCTCATATTTCCTCCTCTCCTGTATCCCCCAGTCAGTCGATAGCTGGAACACCTTTGCCACAACCCTCTTCCTCATGGGTTTGACCATCAGCTGGTGCGCCACCTGCGCCAACAACCCGATGTTCGCAGAGGTTGTACCTACGAAGCACCGGACGATGATTTACGCCTTTGATCGGGCTTTCGAAGGCTCTTTCTCTTCATTCGCGGCACCTGCAGTTGGAATACTCGCTGAAAGAATGTACGGTTATGATTCAAAGTCTGTAAGCTTATTGCACGGGTCACTTCCTGAAGCATTGGCTCTGTCAAGGGGTCTCTTGACCATGATGGCGGTTCCATTTGGATTGTGTTGCCTGTTTTATAGCCCATTGTATTTTGTATTCAAGCGTGATAGGGAAAACGCTAAAATGGTTACTATAAAGGAACAGGAAATAACTTGAGGAGAGACTTGATGATATTTCAAGCAAAAGAATTGCATAACTCACTGTGAGGTTCATTGGAAGGGTGTTTGTCGGTTCTGATTCTTTTATGTTCAGGGAAATGACAACATTGTAAAAAAAACACTACTGACAGGGATGAAGGGTTTCTGAACATAACAGGATGACATTTTCTTTCACGGTTATATCTGTGTATTTAAATGTGCTAAGTGCGTCTCAGGATGCAAATGCTGTGTGTACAAGCTATCATATTCCATGCTTGGGTCATAAAAGACTGTTCTTGGCATTTTGGTATTTGAAATTTACCAAGTTTCATTGTTTGTTTGAATCTAACATTGATAAACCTATAGGTGGAAGAAAGAGTTTTTCGTCACAGAACCAAGAGAGCTCAAGGACCTAGGGGTGAGCATAATTCGGTTTTGGGCCAAAAGCCGAACCGAATAAGAGATTCGGATCGGTTTGAAAAAAAATTGGTTTGGTTTCGGTTTTAAAACTACTAAAAAAATTTATTCGGATTTGAGTTTTAGTTTTGGTCCAAAACCGAAAACAGAATAATAGTTATGTAAATATGTAAATATCATTAATTTTATGCATATTTTGTGATTAAAAATTGTATATTTTAAAAATAACAATTATATATATATGTGTTTTCAAAGTCCAACGCTAGTCCAACTTTGGACACAACTTTGAAATACAATAAATATAAAATTATAATTCTTTAATATAATTTAACCATAATTGTAACTTTGGGCCGATCTATTAAATAGTATAAATAGTCCAACCGAATAATCCGAATCGATTATTGGTTTTGGTTTTAGCTAATTCAGTTCGGACGTCTCTAGTTCTATGAGTCCTAGACTTCATGCGTCCCATGCGACTCTGGCGTTATGCGTTCCAGACTTTATGCATTCCGTGCGTCTCTGGTCCCATGCATTCCAGACGCCATGCGTCCCATGCGTCTCAGACTCTAAACATCCAACGTGGCAAGGTTCCCTGAGACGAAATCTTTCTTTTGCGATTCTCTCCAACTAAATGCGGGCCACGTGTCAAGCTGACCAAGTCACACAAACGGAAGACGAGAACCGTCAGAATCTCCAGCAAACAGCAAATCCCAACAAAACGTCCACGTGGCAGCGTGTCCTGGACTCAACCCATACTATGCGTCCACAGTTGCAACTGCCTTCTGTTGAAGGAGTCCCTTGCGGCCACCAAACAGTTGACATGCGGCACCTATAGCCCATCAACAAGATGGTTATAAATAGAGGCAACTTGGACGTCCCAAAGGTCGGCTGATTTTTCTGCTTCAGAGACCATACAAAGGCGGAGCTACGTACGTGCACACAAGCTCAGGAGAGAGAAGATAAGAGAGCATCCTCATTCCCTCGTCCGACCATCAACGGAGTAAAGGAGTCGCTACAATGCTCGATCTTCATCGTCACACTACCAAGATTAAATATTGTACTTAGATCTTCTGCTTATGATTTTTTTTGTAAAATTGTTTGTTATTAAACTAAAGCACCCAAACTCACTTGTAATGGCAAACAAGATGACGACTCTGTTGGGGACTACCTTCTCCTCTGATTAGAAGACATTGACGCAGTCCGACGCGGCCAAACTGGGATCCACCCAGTGGATGCTGGTGGTGCGCTTCGACCAACAAGCGTTCGAGAAAATGCTCTCCGGTAACAGCGCGAGTTCTTCTCCAAGGCTAGCAAAGCCGAAGAAGACCCGCAGGATATGAGTTGCAAAGGACGATGTGCCTCACCCAATTGCATAGCACGCGCTCCCTGTCTCTCTGTCACAGGGACTGCACATTATGGGTCCATAATCAAAGGGTAGGACTTTGTTTGCAATGTGGCGTTGCGGGACATCGAGTGAGGGATTGTCTTCTAGCTCCTTATCTTTTCGGTCAGCACTCAGCTCCAAATCAATGGGGTCCAGTTAGGCCACCTGTGGAACCGCAGATTGCTCAACACCGCGGAGGGAGCCACCCCAGCAGGACGGGGCATTTGCAATGACGATCGAGGAGACCGATACTGCAGGTGATGGGCTAAAAGGTTATGTTCTGTTCTTTCCTTCTGTTCCTTTCCATCTATTTGATTGATTGATTGATTCCTTAGTACCTTTAGCTTGCACCAGTAATTTTCATGCTAGAGTGTAATTAGTAGTGACCTTGATAGATACTGCAATACCATGACAAACAGAGACTATAACCATGCATGTTTTTTTTTTTTTTGATTGCATGTTGTATGATTGTAGATAAGATTTTATTAGACCTTGATTGTTGGAGGTTTGATCTTAGTAAAGATTAATGAATAGGTTATGACTGGCCAGAGAGAGACAATCTTTCTTAAATTTCGAGGACAAATTTTTTCTAAGGGGGGTAGACTTGTAACTACCGCATTTCTAGAATAGGAGTATTTTTAAAATTTTATATTATTATAAATATTGTGTGTATATTTTATTTATATATAATGTGCATGTTATATATATTATGACTAATATTATATTTGGTTAGTGGATTAGACTATTTTATTAGACTTGACATTAGTGGACCTAACTAGACTTGACTCGATCCATTGATTCAATTAAATAGTTAGTCATAGTTTGACTAATTAGTTTAGGAGAATGAGTCAGTTATTGAGTTTATACTAATTGATTTGAGTCATTAGTTAGTCATGACTAGATTAATTTTACTAAACCTATTTAGACTCAAGAATAGAATATTCCTTTTATATGATTAGTTGATCCTATTCATGAAGGAATGAGAGAGATCTTTGTGTCAATTCAAATATTCCTCAACCTAACCCTAATAGGAGGCTATATAAGCCTTTTCATTCATGAATAACCTCCATTTTCCTATTTACCCATTACCAAATTAGAGGAAAACCCTAATCCCTTCCCTACCAAATCCACCATTCACAAATCCCATTCCTATCATTTTTATTCCAAGGACGCTAAGAAGCTTGACATTGCTAGAGGAGCACTTGAGGAGGGAAGCATTGGCTTGAGGATTGTGTCCAACCTTTATTTGTGTCCATTTGGTGGAATACATTGGGAATCCATCTCCCAATAGTTAAAACTCTTGTCTCTCTTGTCATTTCAGTTTTAAATGATGAAATAAACCCCTAGGGACCTTCCCATGGCTCAGGGCTACCCATAGGAAGAAGAACTAGGTTCATAGGAGACCTATGGAGAAAGTTACACTGACTTTTGTGGCCAAATTGGAGAAAATCCAAATTGAGACCACTAGGTGTTTGTAGAAATATTTCATAGTGGATTTGGTTAGGGAAACATGTTTTTAGAGGGTTAGTATATCCACAAATGGATACGTAGAGTCTGTATCATGATACGCCATGATACGGGTAGATAGACTTTGTATTTCCTTATTTTGGTGTTCTAATGGTGTCATATACTCTATTTATTATTAAATCTATTGTTTATCCATATATATTTGTCATATTATGATTATGTGGTGTGCTTGGTGATTGGGGTTGGTATCTTGGTGGTTGATGGTGTATCATGAGGATGGAGAGGGTATCACTTGAGTATCATAGTATGAGATGCACACCAAGTGTTCGATATTGGATGCTTGTGTTAGTTGAGTGTTGTTTATGTGTTTGTTATTAGTATATAATGGTGTGAGTATACATATGTTAGTATAGTGTTGGGTTAGTATTTGGTATTGTGTTGTTGGGTATGATGCTGTACATGGTGAGTAGTGTGCTATGTGTTGGTATCACATGAGAGTGTGCATGAGGGACTATGGGGACTGAATTGCAAGTATCAAGTGTGCAGGCTTGAGGGGTAATCTGAGATGTAGTTAGGACTGTGCTCGGGTAGCAGAGGATGTATTAAGGGAGGACTGTAATGGGGTTTGTGAGACTTGTGTAGATATATGCGTTAGTGGGTCCATATCGATCATGTGGTTGGGGAGTGCCTGGTAGATGGGGAGATCTGTACCAAGTGTGGAACACTGTTGTACAGGGGTTTCAGGAAAGTGCAGTAGTGTGCACTGCTCGTTGTTCTGTAGGCAGTGAGGTCTTGACTGAAATATGCAAAGGGGAGGTGCTGGACTGCTGTTGGAAGTATCAAGGGGCTATTCAATCATTTCAAAACTGAGATTTGTTGGGGACTCAGGATCTATCACATTAAGGGAATAGAGTGTGTGTTAGTGAGTAATTTGTTAAGTGCAAACAATAGTATCAAGAAAGTGTTAGTAACAGTGTGCTTGAGTGTGTTCTAAAATGAGAGGTATCTTGACTAGGGTGTGTGTCTCATAAGAGGACTGTGAGTGATTGCACAATTGCAAGTATAGGTGTATATATCCTTGAGTGTGTGTATGTGTGGAGGTGACTACAGTGTTTGGGGTAGTCGAGTATCAGTCATTGTGTGAGTGTGTGTGGTGATAGTGTGTGTAGTATCTGTGAGGGAGGTTGGTCTCAGGTCTGCATGATTCTGTAGTTGTGAGGTTAGTGGTAGGTCTGTTGAGGGATACTCGATCAACTAGGAAGCAATGTGGTAATGGCTGAAATACTGATACTAGTATATCAGTGTGGGGGAATATAGGGTTATGCAGATAGTGTAAGGAGAGTTGTTTCTTGGTAGTTATTGAAGGAGGTGTGTAGGCCAGGTATGAAGGAGCTTGAGTCCTTAGAGTCAGGTTTTAGGTGCTGGAGAGCTGGAGTGAATGTAAGGTACTGTACCTTGGTGCAGTCTAATATTGATCGCCCTGTAGTCAGGGTGCTCATCAGGAAGTGTATTGAAGGGTGTTTAGGGGTATCAGTCAATAACTGTAGCAGTAGGATCTAGTAGCTGCAACCACAAATTGATGGCAGACCCATATATGTATCCATGAGAGTTGCTTGTGAGTGTCAAGAGGTGTATTAGGATTGGGTATTGAGTTCGAAACAAGTATTAGTAAGATATTCCTAAGTAGGGGTATTACCTAGAGTGTCTACATGTAGGTAAGTATCAGTCAGCAGGTATATTGGTGATGTAGGAGTGACTGATACTTACTTGTATCAGTAAATGTGGTGAGATGTAGTTAGTTATTGGAGTTGCCTAGATACCAAGTGTTGGGTATTATGATACTAATAAGTATATGGGTATTTAATGCTATATAAGATAACTATATATATGATACCTACATGTATATATTATATATAAATGATACTTTGGATATGGATATTAGGTATAGATATAGATTTGGGTGGATATTGATACCAAGTACCATTTGGTAAGGTTAGTTGAGTGTGGGTAAGTAATATGTATGGGTATGATAATATAGTATACGAGTGTATATACAATACCTAGTTTCTAATGTCTAGTATAGCTTTATACCTAGGGTATTGACCTAGAAACCTTGAAATTAACCTAGAAACTAGGAAATGATCTAGTTTGTCCGTGTTGACCTAGATTTGGCCTAGTTTGACTAGTATGACCTAGTTTTGACCTAGAAATCATATTTTAACTTATTTAAGCATGCTTATTTCTCCTATACACCAAATGACATAGAATTTCATAAATAGGTCTGTGAGACACCGATACGGACACAGTTTGACATTCATTTCTCTAGACCTCAGGCGAGTACATTATCTGATAGTTTTTATTATTTGACAATTACTATATTTCAAGTATTTAGAAATATTATATTTGATTCTTGATACTTTGGTACACGAACTGGTATATAGCTTGGATCTTCAGTCATGAGTTGTTACAATGGTTATCGTATTGACATCGTACACGATATTACATTAGACATCGTACATGGTATTGTTATCAGATATTGATCGTGTATCGTAACGTGTCATGGTTGGATCCACTGTACTAGTTGGGACGGGAAAATGTTAGTAAGAGATGTGATCATATTCCTATTATAAATTATAAAATATTGTTAGTTAATTATATACCTCACGTATGATTAGCCAGGATATTTAGTTATCGTACAAGTTCCCAAAGTCGATCACATATCGAAACTAGTATTTCAAACACTTAAAATAGTTATAATTCTTCATATTCAGTTTTATATATTACATTACCTTGTATATGATATTGTAGTTTCTTTCTCCTTAATTTCATATATGCACTGGATATACCTTATTGCTTACATTGCTTATTCTTTTTACTATTGCCATTGCATCAGTTTATTGTTTTCTCACTGTATATAACATCCTCTATTTATTGTTTTATAGTCCTTGTCAATTAATTGGAACTGCTATTGGGTTATACTTTGCTTCAATCCTGACTGGATATATTTTTCAGACGACGACTTAGAGGACTGGTGTCCGACATATTACGGACCACAGGAAGAGTAGCTATAGCCTTGGACCTTGTAGCTCAGGTGTGATTGCCGGAAGGTCTAGCCAGAATCACTAGTTATATTAGTTAGTTTCTTTTTACAGATTTTGGTACCGTATTTATTTTCGGCATATATTGAGACTTGGATGTTATTGTTCGAAGTTTAGATTTATATTATTGTTTAGACTTTGTGGTTGTGATTTGGATTATTCTTTGATATCTTATCGTGCTTTAGATCTGTGATTGAATATTTCATAGTATATTGTTATATCATTGTCTCCTTATGGAGTTGGATATTTATGTGAGATTGCTAGTTAGATAGTCTTGACCTAGACAGCGTTCTACCACCGATGCTGCGGCGTAGGCTGGACGTACCCATGTACTAGTGCCCCTATTTCGGGTGGGGCTCGTGACATATTTTAGTGGTGGCCCATACAGGTCGAGCTTCGCAATTAGTGCGATGTCATGGTAGTGCAACGGCTTAGTCGTACTACTGCGAGCCTGCGATATGATCTAGGATATAGTATACTAGGATGAGACATGATACTCAATCACAACTAGGAAAAACTTCCAATCAATTGATTTTGTTATTCATATTCGTTCTGAATATTATTTTCTTTGAATATTGATGTCCTTCCTTGATAATATCATATCTTGCGCCTTAATGACTTTTTCTTATTTTGATCTGTCCTCAGGATGCCGCCGAAGACTAGATCACAGCGATCAGGAGCAACTGCTGTGTCGGAGAGGTCAGTGATTTCTTAACCTCCTACACAGTGAGTGGTAGAGACTGTTCCTTTACCTTTTATTCGTATAGGAGTTTCAGCAGCTTTCGGGGTCCTCCCCCCATCTTTCCAGAGGGCTGCTTTAGTTGTTTCCGATGACCTACCTCCCCCGCCACCGTTTTCTTTTTTCTGGAGGCTTGCCTGCTGATGGGGCACATGTTTTCACTTTGATCCAGGGCATGATAAATACCCAGAGGGTGTCGGTGGAGGCTCAGCGTGTTCAGGCTAAGGCACAAAAGGTGTAGAAAGAGGTGCACCAAGCACAGACTGGGCTGATGAAAGAGAGCATAAAAAATGCTCACCATGTGGCCCTACAAGTAGCGGAGAGAGTTGCCCAGCAGCATCCTGGCCAGCAGCATCATCAGAGGCCAGGCACTATAGTTGACTTCAAGAGGATGGCACCTCAGGAGTTCAAGGGTATCGAAGGGATACTCTATGCTGATGACTGGTTAGAGGATATGGAGAGGAACCTGCAATTAGACCAGATCCCAGAGAGCTTATAGATCGAGGCGGACAGTAGTCATATGTTCGATATTGCACTCACTTGGTATCGTATGGAGCCTAGGCTTACCGCACGATGACTTACTTGGGAGACTTTCAAAGAGAAAAGTTCTTCCCCGACGTGGCCCTGGGAGCTTTGGAGAGTCAGTTTCATGACTTGGTCCAAAGGAACATGTCGGTCGACGAGTACGCCGCAAAGTTCTACCGTTTGAGCCATTTTGTACCGTCTATGATTCGGGACCCAGGAGACCGAGCTCGGAAGTTCAGGAAGGGGCTGACGAGAGAGATTAGGTCGCGCACTTCTGGTCGTCGCACCACTACCTTTGAGGATATCTTGATAGATGTCCAGATTGCTGAGGAGGATATGGATCTCAGGCCTAAGAGGAGTCACGATGTTTCTGGAGATGCGAGTGGCAGCACGGGATCGGCCAAGCGTCCCCATATTTAGCAGCAGTCGAGGATGTTTCAGCATCACCACCAGCAGCACCAGGCACCGGTTCGTATTCAGCAGGATCAACAGTAGCCTCCGAGGCAGGCCCAACAGGCTTGTTATTTCTGCAAGAAGCCATGTCACCTTTGGGAGAGCTGTAGGGTGAGGCTAGGACTTTGTTTGTATTATGGCGCTGCGGGACATCAAGTGAGGAATTGTCTTCTAGCTCCTTATCTTCTCGGTCAGCGCACGAATCCAAATCAAAGGGGTCCAGTTAGGCCACCCGTGGAACTGCAGATTGCTCAGTACCCACGGAGGGAGCCACCCCAGCAGGGAGGGACATTTGCGAAGGCGGTCGAGGAGACCGATACTGTAGGTGATGGGCTAGAAGGTGTTGCTCTGTTCTTTCCTTCTGTTCCTTTCCATCTATTTAATCGATTGATTGGTAGATTCTTTAGTACCTTTTGCTTGTACCAGTGATTTTCGTGCTAGAGTGTAATTAGTAGTGACCTTGATAGAGACTGCAATACCATGACAAACATAGACTATAACCATGCATGTTTATTTTCTTTTTTGATTGCATGTTGTATGATTATAGATAAGACTTTCTTATACCTTGACTGATGGGGGTTTGACTGTAGTAAAGATTAATGAATAGGTTATGACTGGCCAGAGAGAGAGACAAGCTTTCTTAAATTTTGGGGACAATTTTTTTCTAAGGGGGGTAGACTTGTAACTATCACATTTCTAGAATAGGAATATTTTTAAAATTTTGTATTATTATAAATATTGCGTGTATATTTTATTTATATATAATGTGCATGTTATATATATTGTGACTAATATTATATTTGGTTAGTGGATTAGACTATTTTATTAGACTTGAAATTAGTGGACCTAACTAGACTTGACTCGACCCATTGATTCAATTAAATAGTTAGTTATAGTTTGACTCATTAGTTTAGGAGAATGAGTTAGTTATTGAGTTTAGACTAATTGATTTGAGTCATTAGTTAGTCATGACTAGATTAATTATATTAAACCTATTTAGACTCAAGAATATAATTTTTCTTCTATATAAATAGTTGATCCTATTCATGAAGGAATGAGAGGGGTCTTTGTGTCAATTCAAATATTCCTCAACCTAACCCTAACCCTAATATGAGGCTATATAAGCATTTTCATTCATGAATAACCTCCATTTGTTTTTCTAATTATCCCATTCCCAAATTAGAGGCAAACCCTAATCCCTTTCCTACCAAATCCACCATTCCAAAATTTTATCCCTCTCATTTTCATTCCAAGGAGTCTAAGGAGTTTGGCATTGCTAGAGGAGAACTTGAGGAGGGAAGCATTGGCTTGAAGATTGTGTCCAACCTTAATTTGTGTCCATTTGGTAGAATACATTGGGAATCCATCTCCTAATAGATAAAACTCTTATTCCTCTTGTCATTTCAGTTTTAAATGATAAAATAAACCCCTAGGGACCTTTCCATGTCTAAGGGCTACCCATAGGAAGAAGAACTAGGTTCATAGGAGACCTATGAGGAAAGTTACATTGACTTTTATGGCCAAATTGGGAAAATTTCGAATTGAAACCACTAGGTGTTTGTAGAAATATTTCATAGAGGGTTTTGGTTAGGAAAATATGTTTTTAGAGGGTTAGTGTATCCACAAATGGAAACGTATAGTCTGTATCATGATACGCCATGATACGGGTAGATAGACTTTATATTTTCTTGTTTTGGTGTTCTAATGGTGTCATATACTCTATTTATTATTAAATCCATTGTTTATCCATATATATTTGTCATATTATGATTATGTGATGTGCATGGTGATTGGGATTGGTATCTTGGAGGTTGATGGTGTATCATGAGGATGGAGAGGGTATCACTTGAGTATCATAGTGTGAGGTGCACACCAAGTGTTTGATATTGGATGCTTGTGTTAGTTGAGTGTTGTTTATGTGTTTGTTATTAGTGTATAGTGGTGTGAGTATACATATGTTAGTATAGTGTTGGGTTAGTGTTTGGTATTTTGTTGTTAGGTATGATGTTGTACATGGTGAGTAGTGTTCTATGTGTTGGTATCACATGAGAGTGTGCATGGGGGACTATGGCAACTGAACTGCAAGTATCAAGTGTGCAAGATTGAGGGATAATCTGAGATGTAGTTAGGACTGTGCTCGGGTAGCAGAGGATGTATTAAGGGGGAAATGTAATAGGGTTTGTGAGTCTTGTGTAGATATATGTGTTAGTGTGTCCATATTGATCATGTGGTTGGGGAGTGCCATGTAGAAGGGAAGGTCTGTACCAAGTGTGGAACACTGTTGTACAGGGGTTTCAGCAAAGTACAATAGTGTTCACTGCTCGTTGTGGTGTAGGAAGTGAGGTCTTGACTGAAATATGCAAGGGGGAGGTGCTGGACTTCTGTTGGAAGTATCAAGGGGCTATTCAACCAGTTCAAAATTGAGATTTATTGGGGACTCGGGTTCTATCACATTAAGGGAATAAAGTGTGTGTTAGTGAGTAATTTGTTAAGTGCAAAAAATAGAGTCAAGGAAGTGTTAGTAACAATGTGCTTGAGTGTGTTCTGAAATGAGAGGTATCTTGATTGGGCTGTGTGTCTCATAAGGGGACTGTGAGTGATTGCACAATTGCAAGTGTAGGTGTATATATCCTTGAGTGTTGTCTGTGTGGGGGTGACTGCAGTGTTTGGGGTAGTCGAGTATCAGTCATTGTGTGAGTGTGTGTGGTGATAGTGTGTGTAATGTCTTTGAGGGAGGTTGTCTCAGGTCTGCATGATTATGTGGCTGTGAGGTTAGTGGTAGGTCTGTTGAGGGATGCTCGATCAACTGGGAGGCAATGGGGGTAATGGATGATACACTGATACTAGTATATCAGTGTGGGACAATATAGGGTTGTGCAGATAGTGTAAGGAGAGTTGTTTCTAGGTAGTTATTGAAGGAGTTGTGCAGGCCAGGTATAAAGTAGCTCGAGTCCTTAGAGTCAGGTTTTAGGTGCTGGGAGAACTGGAGTGAATGTAATGGATTGCACCTTGGTGCAGTCCAGTATTGACAGCTTTGTAGTCAGGGTGCTCATCAGGAAGTTTATTGAAGGGTGTTTAGGGGTATCAGTCAATAACTGTAGCAGTAGGAGCTAGTAGCTGCAACCACAAATTGATGGCAAACCCATATATGTATCCATGGAAGTTGCTTGTGAGTGTCAAGAGGTGTATTAGGATTGGGTATTAAGTTCTAAACAAGTTTCAGTAAGATATTCCTAAGTAGGGGTATTACCTAGAGTGCCTACAAGTAGGTAAGTATCAATCAGCAGGTATATTAGTGATGTAGAAGTGACTGATACTTGTATCAGTGAATGTGGTGAGATGTAGTTAGTTATTGGAGTTGCCTAGATACCAAGTGTTGGGTATTATAATCCTAATAAGTATATGGGTATTTAATACCATATAAGATAACTATATATATGATACCTACGTGTATATATTATATATAAATGATACTTTAGATATGGATATTAGGTATAGATGTAGATTTGGGTGGATATTGATACCAAGTACCAATTGGTAAGGTTAGTTGAGTGTGGGTAAGTAATAGGTATGGGTATGATAATTTAGTATAAGAGTGTATATACAATACCTAGTTTCTAATGTCTAGTATAGCTTTATACCTAGGGTATTGACCTAGAAACCTTGAAATTGACCTAGAAACTAGGAAATGATCTAGTTTGACCGTGTTGACATAGATTTGGCCTAGTTTGATTAGTATGACCTAGTTTTGACCTAGAAATCATATTTTAACTTATTTAAGCATGCTCATTTCTCCTATACACCAAATGACATAGAATATCATAAATAGCTCTGTTAGGAACCGATACAGACACAGTTTGATATTCATTGCTTTGGACCTTAGGCGAGTACATTCTCCGATAGTTTACCTTATTTGATAATGACTATATTTCAAGTATTTAGAAATGTTACATCTGATTCTTGACACTTTGGTACACAGACTGGTATATAGCTTGGATCTTCAGTCATGAGATATTACAATGGTTATCGTATTGACATCGTACACGACATTGACATT
This sequence comes from Iris macrosiphon, assembly GCA_036927795.1. Taxonomy (NCBI): domain Eukaryota; kingdom Viridiplantae; phylum Streptophyta; class Magnoliopsida; order Asparagales; family Iridaceae; genus Iris; species Iris macrosiphon. Next base: position 15,375,360 of record JAYESA010000018.1, on the reverse strand, counting down.
AGACATCGTACATTGGATTATTATCGGACATTGATCGTGTATCGTAACTTGTCATGGTTGGATCCACTATACTAGTTGGGGCGGAAGAAATGTTAGTAAGATATGTGATCAAATTCCTATTATAAATTGTAAAACATTATTAATGTTGATTATACACCTCACGTATGATTAGCCAAACCATTTAGCTATCTTACAAGTTCTCAAGTCGACCACATATCGAAACTAGTATTTCAAACACTTAGAATAATTACAATTCTTCATATTCAGTTTCATATATTACATTACCTTTTATATGATATTGTAGTTCCTTTCTCCTTCATTTCATATATGCACTGGATATACCTTATTGCTTACATTGCTTGTTCTCTTTATTATTGACATTGCATAAGTTTATTATTTTCTCACTGTATATAACATCCTCTATTTATTATTTTATAGTCATTGTTAATTAATTTGAACTGCTATTGGGTTGTACTTCGCTCTAATCCTGTCTGGATATATTTTCAGATGACGACTTAGAGGACTATTATCCGACATATTACGGACCACATGAAGAGTAGCTGCAGTCTTGGACCTTGTAGCTCCGGTATGATTGCCGGGAGGTCTAGCCGGAATCACTAGTTATGTTAGTTAGTTCCTATTTGCAGATTTTTGTATCAAATTTATTTCCGGTATATATTGAGACTTGGATATTATTGTTCGAAGTTTAGATTTATATTATTGCTTAGACTTTGTGGTTGTGATTTGGATTATTCTTTGATATCTTATCGTGCTTTAGCTTTGTGATTGAGTATTTCAAAGCGGCCATTCACATCAGCACTATCCAGAGCACCACATGAAGAAGCTGCAAAGAAACCTCACATGCATCAAGCACTACAGAGAGCTGGATCACAGTCCGTAACCCTTCCTTCTTGTCACTACTGTGGCAAGGTAGGCCATGTTGAGAAGGAGTGTAGACGTAAATTGGGATTATGTTTAGCTTGCGGATCCAATCAGCATTCAGTGAAGGATTTCCCTAAGCCTCGAGAAGGAGCACCGATAGTAAATCGACAAGCTTTACCAGTACTGAGGCCACCTTTGGCAACCCAGACAGCACTTTTTCAGCAAGCCCAGCAACAACAGAGGATACCGCCACAAGGACGTGGACAAGCTTATGCTATGACGATGGAGGACGCACATACTCGTGGAGTAGCGAATGCGCGTAAGATTTAAGTTATTCATAGTTATCTATTCCTAGTGATGCTTTAGCACGTGCCTGTTAGTTCATGACCTTAGCCTTAAACCGGGTATCTTGAACTTGTTAGTGATTAATAACCTAGTTTTCCTAAGCCGTAGTTTTCCTTGCTCTAACCAGATTTTTTTACTCTTGAATTACCTAACTTTCATTGTTTAGAGAAATACTTTAGGTGTTTTGCTTAACCCTCATATTTCGATTTCTCCTTGATCATGATTCTTTGTTTGTGTCATGCTTCGAACATGTCTTGCAATCGTATCATCTCTTCTGACCGGTTATGCTTTCTTAATTGCGAGGACGCAATTCTTTTAAGGTGGGTAGATTGTAACACCCTATTTTTTTAATTTTTTAAAAATAAATTTTCTGGAATTTTTGATAATTTTTAATTAATTATTAAAAATGTCCTTCAGGGATTAATATTTTTATGGATTAAAATAATTATTAAAATATTACAAAAATTATATTTTTGGGTGTATTAGTAATTATTGGATGTTGTGTAATTTTTCTGGAATTTAATTGGACTCAAAAACTATTTTTAAATTGCTAAAAACCATCCTTTTAATTAAACCGGGTTGAACCGGGCTCAAACCGGACCGAACCCGGTCCAACTGAACCGAACCGGACCAGCCTAAAACCCTACTGAATCGGACCCAACCGCCCTAGCGGGTCGTATCCGAACCCGACCCGCTAGCCCGCCTACCCGCCGCCCGCTAAACCCGAATCCCCTAACCCCTCTCTCACACGATCCCCCGCCCCCGCGGTTCCCGGCCACGACGCCGCCTCCGCCAGCCCCGCTCCCCGCTCCACCGACTACGACCCGCCCCGCCCGCGGCTAACCTGTAATACCCCGTTCCGCTCAAGCGGACTGCCGATTCAAACGGCAGAAGTGCAAACATCCCGACCCGCTCTGCTCAGGCGAGAATACTCGTTTGAGGTAAGGATACCCAGACTTGGTCCCTACAGGAGTTCGGCTTAGGCTTTCAGAGGCTCGCTCGCAGTATCACTCGACCAAGGCGGATCATCGCTAAGGTGGGTGGCTACGGTGAACTTGTCTTTGCTTAGCCAGCACACATAAAATACGGAATGATACATGCTAGTCGCTAGGTGAATCACCCCTGCATGCTAATAAGAATACAACGCACCTAGCTAAGCAAATAATCCCAACTTGTATTGCTTATGCTAGAACATGGAAATGAAATATTGCTATATATTCAGACCCTCGCATACTACCTTTGCCTTGGGCAACCCGACCCGCTATGCCTCGAGTAAAATAACTTGTATATATTCAGTAGTACACTGTTAACTTCCTATACTGCACGACCCAAGATAACATCGCTCGAAAAGGCCTCGTACGGTTTCGCTCGGCTTACCTTCGGGCCCGAGCGAACTTGAATGCAATAAGTTATACAAGTGCCTGCTTGCCTGCTTTTATATATTGCCTAGTTTCAATGCTTGCTGCATAACTATGCCCAGACAGTGAAACACTTTGCTTGTCATGCATTCATTTAGGTTCTCCTCGGAAGACTACCTGATAGTCGTTCTGTGCATGAATAAACCTGAATGTACCTGGGACCGTTAGGTCGCTAAGGCAATTCCCGAACCAGGGAACTTGTACCAATTCTGTGATCCCAAATCCAGCTCATGGAGCAATACTGTCCTGCACTGAATCAAATGGCTCGTGGAGCTGATACTCAACATTGAGAGTAATCCTGATCCTGCCCCGACAAGTTACACACATATATATATATATCTCCTAACTTGAACTTGTTCCATGAAACTTGTTCTATATATATATATATCCTGCCATGAACTTGTTCCTGTACCTGACCTGAACCTGAAGATTAGAGACTTGCCTGGTCATAGGACAACTTGGAAAACAAGGTTTAGTTCCGCGGACGGTTGCTGGGGCACTGGCACCGATCCGATCCGGACGGAACTCCTGAGTAGTCGCCTGCTTCGAGCGGAATGTGGTACAATGCCTCCTGTTTTGCTTGTGCACCATTCCGACAAGAGACTACGCCGTCCATTATGGCGCCGTGCCAGTGACCTCATGTTTATATAGATAAGTCATCCTCGCTTAGCGGCTATCCGCGTGCGAGTCATTGCATCGAATCGAGAATAACTGAACACCTGAACGATCTTGTTATAACAACACTCGTGCATAAAGAGCACTTGATTATCGTATGCAACACACCTGATATTTCCTGTAACCCGTACACCCAGAACGGGATCTCGTACTGAAACGCTTGTGTTTGCATATGCTTTGCTTCTGAATGCTTATACATGTTTCTGCTTGATTTAACTTGGTTTGTGTCACGCCCCAATCCCAAAATGTGAGGAACTAGGTCACGTGGCATTGGCCAGCTGACACGTTTCTAAGGGTTTAATCCATTCTTATGGACCCAAGGGAACGTGCTACGCTGTCCTAAAATATTACAAGTCTAATAAAGGCAAGTCTATCTCATCCACAGGAAATGTCAGAAAATAGTGCTGAAGATATATAATGCTGAGTTTGAAATATAATATTACACAACTTGTGGAAACAAACCCACTATCAAAATATAATAATAGTACAAAAAGGATAGACTGGTATTGTCTATCTAGCAAAACATCTCCATCGCCTAAGAGAGCATCTCCTAGAATCAGGTAGATTCTGATGGTGTCTCCTCCAGTTCTTCCTCGGTGGCATGCCTGGTCTCCTGTCCCGGACCATACACCGTGGGATAGTAGGCCTCATCTAAATCTGGAAGGGAACCAGGTCCTCAGTGGGACATAACAAGATACAGGAAAAATAACATGCCAGGTATGAAATACTGAATAAATAAATAAAAGCGGGGTGCTAACCATCTAAGTGAAAATGCAAGTAAAGACCTTGTAGTACGCCTGGGAATGTGTAGGTTTGACATATGCTGACTTAATTCACCAATCGTGTTGACTGGCTAGTATATGTGTCATATGCCCCCGGACACACGGGTAGCTCTGCAATCGACCATCTCCGAAGAGCATGGTACGAAGGATAAGGACTCATGGAGGGGGTGTCCCATACGTCTACTAGTTATCTTTCCAGTCCAATGTAACTAAATGCCAAGTCATACTTTTCCTGAGTTTTCCTGACAATATACTAATCCGTGATGCGTGTCACACGTACTGGTAGCTAATCAAATACGCAGCTCGCATCCCAATATGCATTGCAACCATGTTGCGTGTTCCCGTGATAGGTTTAGGAGGATATGAGGATATCCTCCCAGATGTTGGTAGGTCTGTAAAATACTAAGTTATTTACACTACGTGTCAACGTATTTGTTGACTGTACCTGAGGCAAGCTCAGGTACTCACAGTTATATGGAATTCAGGAAAGAAGATAGCATATAACAGCATTTTGAATTTAAACAGTAATTTGGCAAGGTATACTTGCTTACTTCCTGATTGTGTTGGAAAACTGATCCCACTGTCAAGACTGGGGGTTCTTGTGACAGGGGGTCACTGACTGTGCTGGAGATGTTTTCTGTTTAAGATGTCCAGGGTTTGTAAATAACATGATTAAATAAAAGGCAAAATGTAAAAATCATATGTACTTATGTAAATATATATAAGATAGTATATATAAAGGTCATATATATATATAGGGTATATATATATATATAAGGTATATATCTATATAGATATAGTAGTATATATAGTAGTAGGTATATATTATATAGCATATATATATATAATAGATATATTTCATATAATACATATAGATAAAAAAGAAAATGAAGCTGTAATTGAAATATATAAATTCATACATAGTTATGTATACTAATATATATATAATACATATAATAGATAGATATATATATAGATGTATATATGTACATAAAAAGAAAAGAAATAAGAATGCAGGAATTTGAAATATATATATATATATATATTTATATACTAATTTATATGTATACAATAATATATAGATAAATATATATATATATATATATATATATATATATATATATATATATATATATATATATATATATATATATATATATACATATATATAACAGAAAAAGAAAGTGCAGAAATCGAAATATACATATATATTAGTATATAGTATACATATATATGTATATAATAGAAAAATGAAAAGCATATATAATTATATATATACATATATAATTTTATGTATATATATTATAAATACTATACATAAATATATATATATATATAGATATATATATATATATATATATATACATAAGAAAAGAAAGAAAATACATACATAGTTACATATGTAGATTTATATATGTATATATATTATATACATATATATAAGTATGATACATATATATAAAATAAAAAAAAAGCATATATATATATATATATATATATATATATAGTATTATATATATATATACATAAGTATATATATATATATATATATATATATATATATATATATATATATATATATATATATATATATATATATATATGTATATATATATATATATATATATATATATATATATATATATATATATATATATATATATATATATATATATATATATATATAATTATATAGTAATACATATATACATATATGTATATAATACATATATATTTATTATATATATAATAATAAATAAAAAAAATAGACAAAGAAAAGATGTAAATATAATATATATATATATATTATACTGTATAATATACACAGTATTGTAATATATATAATATATATATAATAGTATATAGATAATATATATAATACATATATACATAGATATATATATATATATACATATATAAATACATATATGTATAATAATATATATATAAAAAAAAATGCAGAAAATATAAATACAATATACATACTGTATATTTACAGTATTTAATATTAATAATAATAATATTAATAACATATAATAATATATATTGATATATATGTATATATTAATATATATATAAATATATATATATATACACATATATTATATATATATACATGTATATAGGATTTACTACGTATTTTTGTATAATACATACGTATTATACCTGACAGGTGGCAGGGGGGGTCCACGGTGGGTTGCCGGCGGGAGGACGGCGGCGGAGGCGACGGCAGCTGGCCGGAGGGTCGCCTGCAACAGCAACAGCAGCTAACAGCAGCAGCAGTGGTGGTGGCTTGCGGGGGCTGCTGCGGCCGTGGCGGTGGCGGAGGGGGTGGTGCAGGCGGAGGGTTCGTCGGAGGGGAGGGTGGAGAGCAGTCTGGTGGTGGTGGTGGAGGTCAGGGGTGGCGGTGGTGGTGGTTGAAGGCGGTCGGGATGGGGGTGGTGGTGCAGTCGGGGAGAGGGGTCGAGGCGCTGTGGAGGTGAGGGCGGCGGCTGTGGTGGTCGGGGGGGGCAGGGGGTTGGTTGGAACGGTGGAGGAGGTGGCGGCGAGGCGTTTGGGGGTGGTGGCGGTGGTTCACGACGGCCGGAGGCGGCGCTGGGGGTGGATGGGAGTGGTGGTGGTGCTGTGGTGTGTAGGTCGGGGTGGCATCTGTGGGGGTTCAGGGCGGCGGAGGCGGTGGCCGGAGAGGGGTGGCGGTGGTCGGAGGGAAGGGGAGGGAAGTGGCGAACCGGTCGGAGGTGGTCCGGTGGGCGGAGGGTCGCCGTGGTGGTGGTGGTGTGTGGTCGGAATGGGGGGCTGTGGTCGGGTTTAAATAGGGTTTAGGGGATGGCATGGGTAGTAATTAGGGGGAAGTCTAGGGGTATTTAGGTCTTTTTGGTTTTTTAGATATTTATGCAGCCATTTAGATATTTTTGTGGGTCCCACTTGACACGTGTGCGGTCCACATTCACCAGCCAATAGGGAGGTGACACCTAGCACTGTAAATTTGCATAAAAACCCCTAAAATTTTCCTAAATTGCAAATAAGTCCTAAAATAGGCATTTTGCGTAATTACGCAATTTGTCTGATAAATTATCCTGTTCCCAGAAAATACTAAAATGCTCAGAATTGAGAGGGAAAAACTGTAGGAGGGTCCTGAGGGGGTGGGGGTGATTCTGGGCAGGGATAGGGCCTGGTTTCTTGGTGATACGGGTCATCGTATTTATTATTTAATAAATACTGCGCACGGTGTTCTATAATTTTTTAGAGGCAGGTAGGGCCATAATTTCACTACGGTGTCAATATACTAATTGTAGTATATTTAAAGTAGAATATTATCGTATTTTTGTTTGGGCAAAACTGGTGCCTGTTGGTCCTCAATCTCTAGGGGCACAGGGATGGGCAAAGAACAAGAAATAAAATAGGAATTAATTACAGACTTTGGTAACGATACTTGTGCGTCTCAAACGAAGTTCAAAATGAAGCATCTAGGAGTTGCACAAAAATCAGAAAAATAGTTTAAGAGGTCTAGGGCAGGTATGTGAATTTTGTTTGGGAATTACAGTTAGTGTAATGCTCAAATAAATTATGTGAAGTACAGGTGCACAATCAATAGGATATGTAAACAAAATAAATTTTTAAAAAGTTACAGAAATTCTAATTAGCTAAAATTAATCCTAAATTACTGAAATCTGGTCGAGGGAGTTTACAATCTACCCTCCTTAGAATATTTCGTCCTCGAAATAAAAACAGACATATAATGAAAATAAAATATTGTTTTGAAATATTAGGACATACCCTGATTTGGAAATAGATGGGGAAAACGTTGTCGGATATCCTCTTCTCGTTCCCAGGTTGATTCACCTGGTGCATGATGTCTCCATGCAACACGAACTAGAGGGATAGTCTGGCCTCGCAACACCTTCTCGCTACGATCTAGGATCTCTACAGGTTCCTCCTGGTACGATAGGCTTGGGCCGACGGTGATCTCTGAATGGTTCAGTACATGACTCGGGTCTGGAATGTACCTCCTCAGCTGGGATACGTGGAAGACGTCATGCACTTCTTCCAAAGTCTGAGGTAGGGCTAGCTTGTAGGCAACTTCTCCGATGCGTTCTAGTACATCGAAGGGTCCAATGTACCTTGGACTCAGCTTTCCTCTTCCTCCAAATCTGATAGTACCTCGGGTGGGTGAGATTTTTAAAAACACATGCTCTCCCACTTGGAATTCTAAAGGTCGTCGATGAACATTTGCCCAGTGCTTCTGTCGGTCTTGTGCAGCTCGTAGGTGTCCTTGTATCTTCTTTACCTTCTCCACCGTACGAACAACCAGTTCTGGTCCCAAGATCTGTCTTTCACCAACATCGCTCCAGCATACTGGAGAACGATATTTCCTGCCATACAATGCTTCAAAGGGAGCCATTTGAATGCTCGCTTGATAGCTATTGTTGTAGGAAAATTCTACCAGGTGTAAATGATCTTCCCATGATCCGCTGAAATCAAGCATGCAGGCTCTTAGCATATCTTCAAGTGTCTGGATTGTGCGTTCTGATTGGCCATCTGTTTGCGGGTGGTACGAGGTGCTGAACTTAAGGCGGGTACCAAGACTTTCTTGCATACTTCGCCAAAAGTACGATGTAAATCTCGTATCTCTGTCAGATACTATGCTGACTGGTACTCCATGCAGACGCACTATCTCCTTCATGTACATGTCTGCCAAGACTTCGGTAGATTGTCCGACTCTGAAAGGTAGAAAATGAGCAGCCTTTGTGAGTCTATCTACGATCACCCATACAGCATTACGACCACTGGGACTTCTTGGGAAGCCCGTAACAAAGTCCATCGTAATGTGTTCCCATTTCCACTCGGGTATTGGGAGGGGTTGAAATAGACCTGCTGATCTCTGATGTTCAGCTTTGACTTGCTGACACACCAGGCACTTTGCCACAAAGCGTGCTATTTCTCGCTTCATTCCATGCCACCAGTAGTATTGTCTCAGATCTCTGTACATCTTTGTGCCTCTAGGATGTATAGAGTATGTTGAGCTGTGAGCTTCTGACATCAGCTCCTCACGAAGTTCTCCATTTGGAACATAAAGACGTTCTCCACATCTTAGCGTCCCATCTTCGTGTATGCGGCATCCTGTCTGGATTCCAGCCTCTGTTCTTTGTCGAAGCCTCTGAAATCTTGCATCTGCTGGTAGAGCAGCTTTGATTCTTTCGACCAATGTTGATTGTAGCTGGTAGTTTGATAATTGACCGTCAATTCTTGGCATAATGACCGTTATTCCCAACTTTTCTAGATCTTTCAGCAGACCTGGTTGGGTGATCATAAAGAATGCCGATGGTCTTCTGCTTAGTGCATCAGCCACTACATTAGCCTTTCCTGGATGGTACTGCAGATCGATCTCGAAGTCTGTCATTACTTCGAGCCATCGTCTTTGTCTTAGGTTCAGGTCCTTCTGAGTGTAGATATATTTCAGGCTCTTGTGATCGGTGAATATTTCCACTCGTTCGCCGTATAGATAATGTCTCCAAAGCTTCAGGGCGAAGATGACGGCGGCAAGCTCCAAGTCGTGAGTGGGGTAGTTCTTCTCATGAGTTCTCAATTGTCTTGAGGCATAAGCTACAACCTTCCCATGTTGCATTAAGACACAATCCAATCCTTTTCCGGATGCATCGCTATAGATGACGAAACCTCCGGATCCAGATGGTATGGTCAAGATGGGGGCAGTAGTCAGACGCTTCTTCAACTCATCAAAAGCTGTCTGGCATTCCTCAGACCAGATGAACTCCTGGTCCTTGCGGGTAAGACGGGTAATTGGCTCTGCGATTCTTGTAAAGTTTTCTACGAACCTCCGGTAATATCCGGCAAGTCCTAGAAAGCTTCTCACCTCTGAGACGTTGGTAGGGGTTGGCCATGTCTCGACAGATGAGATCTTTGCTGGGTCCACCGAGATGCCTTCTCCTGTGATCACGTGTCCCAGAAAAGCGACACGATCAAGGAAGAACTCGCACTTGCTTAGTTTAGCATAAAGGCTTTCACGTCTCAGCGTCTCTAGCACTAGTCTCAAGTGCTCTTCGTGCTCCTCGTGGCTTTTTGAATACACCAAGATGTCGTCGATGAAGACTACCACGAACTGATCCAGATATTGGTGGAAGACTCTGTTCATCAGGTTCATAAATACGGCTGGTGCATTAGTCAGTCCAAACGGCATCACCAGGAACTCGTAATGACCATAGCGAGTCCTGAATGCTGTCTTTGGAATGTCTTCTCTCCGTACTTTGACCTGATGATAGCCAGATCTCAAGTCTATTTTTGAGAATACCACAGCTCCCGTCAGTTGGTCGAACAGATCGTCAATTCGCGGCAAGGGGTACTTGTTTTTGATTGTCAAAGCATTAAGGGCTCTGTAATCAATACACATCCGATATGTTCCGTCCTTCTTTGGTACAAACAACACTGGTGCTCCCCAGGGTGATGCACTAGGACGAACAAATCCCTTGATTTGTAGTTCTTCAAGTTGCAGCTTTAGCTCGTCAAGCTCCTTCTTCGCCAGTCGGTACACATTTGAGGATATCGGTGCAGCTCCGGGTATCAGCTCAATCGTGAACTCTACTTCTCTGTCAGGCGGTAGGCTTGGCAATTCCTCTGGAAATACGTCTTCGAATTCTGCAATGAGTGCTGGGGGTTCTATCTCCATTGCCATGTAAGTTCTAGGAGTCTGGCCTACTCCTTGCTCGATGGTACCTCGTACGTATTCGAACTCCGGTTGTCCTGGTGGTCTAAAAGTGATACTACCTTTTCGGCAGTCTAGGATAGCATTGTTCTGGATTAACCAGTCCATGCCTAAGACGACGTCGAAATTTGGCATTGGGAGTACCAGAAATCGCGCTCTTAGTTCTCTACTAGAAACAACTATTGAACATGTTTCAATAATGTTGGTAACTGGAACAATTCCTCCTCCAGTTAGAATTTTCCAGCACTTGGGTAGCGGGGAAGTGATTAGTTTGTGCATGGCTACGAAACTACTAGATATGAATGACAGGGTTGCGCCAGAATCAAATAATACGGTTGCAGGTAATGATGCAACTAAAATGGTACCTGCGATGGTTTCTCCTTCAGGTTCTTCGGCAACTGCAGCTAAAGCAAAGGCTTGTCCATGCCTTTGTCCTCCGTGTTGTTGTCTGGCCTTGAACTGGCTCTCTTGAATGGCCAGAGGTGGTCCCTTCTGATATCCTCCTGATGTGGAGGGTAGCATCTTTTGGGCAGGCGTTCCTGATTTCTGCCCGTTCTGAGGAACTGCATCTTTGCGTTGTGGGCAGTCCCTAGCCATATGTTGGCTAGCTCCACAAATTAGGCAGAGTCCCTTCTTCTTTCTACAATCATTGATATAATGCCCCTTCTTGCCACAAAAGTGACAAGTCGGGAGTTCCTTCTTCTGGTAGGATCCCGTCGTCTGATGCGTCTGATTTTGTGGACGACGGATAGGGGCCTCCTGTCCCTTGCTGGTTTTTGGCCGGGAAGGTTGGATTTGAGCGTCTCGTTCCTCGGCCAATAGCTTCTTGTACCCTCGCTTCTGCAAGAACCTCCTCGTGGGAGATCCTTGACTGTGATATCGTATACCTCTGAAGCTCACAGGTGAGGCCGTGGTGGAATCTTTTAGCTTTCTCCAGCTCATTCGGTATCAAGATGGTACCGAATCGACTTAATCTGCTGAATTCCGCGTCGTAGGCGTCAACAGTCATGTTTCCCTGTTCCAAATGCAGAAACTGGGAGTATAAGGCATTTTGGACTGTTGCAGGGAAGTACTTGGCATTGAAGTACTCCAAAAATTGTTTCCAAGTTTGATCTTTGCCGACGCTGCGTTCTATGGATTCCCACCAGTGATGGGCATTGCCTAAGAGTTAAGCTCTTACGGCGGTCATCCATAGATCGGAGGTAAGTTGCGAGCCTTCCAGCAGCATTTCTGTATTGGAGATCCAATCTGAGATCTCCTCTGGGGATTCGCTGCCCTTAAAGGTTTTTGGATTCATCTGGCGGAAGCCTTTGACTGTGCCCATTGGTTGGATAGGTGCCGGTGTTGGTGCTGGGGCAGTCGTTCTTTCCAAGGCCGCCATCAATGTCTGTCTCAAGGCCTCAGTCTGTTGCCACTGAGATTGTCTCAGGGCTTCAGTCTGCTGCCACTGAGTTTGCATCATAGCCTGGAGGAACTGGAACATCTGTGTTTGTCCTTCAAGTTGAGGCATCTGGGCAGGGAAGGCGGGAGGTGGTGGCAGTGGTGTTTCTGCCTGGGAGGTTTGCCCTTCATGCTGGGCTGGTGTTCCTGTCTGGACAGGATTCTGAGGAAGGTATGGAGTCATTGGGTAGACCAACATCCTCCTCGGGGATGGGTCCCTCGGGGTGGATGAGATTCCCTGGACTTCGGGCGAGGGGTCTGTTGCTGGGTCAGCCCCATCAATCGAATGTCCACCGGGTATGTCCATTTTTCTGAAGAAAATAGAATAAGAAAAGCATAAGAAATTTATAATTGATAATCAAGCAGGATGAAGTCAGTGTGGATGAGACCTAATGTTTCTATCCTATAGCAGGCTTGCTGGGCATGTCATCATACCACTAGCAATAAACTAGACCTGCATGGGCCACCACTAAAACCATGTCACGCCCCAGTCCCAAAATGTGAGGAACTAGGTCACGTGGCATTGGCCAGCTGACACGTTTCTAAGGGTTTAATCCATTCTTATGGACCCAAGGGAACGTGCTACGCTGTCCTAAAATATTACAAGTCTAATAAAGGCAAGTCTATCTCATCCACAGGAAATGTCGGAAAATAGTGCTGAAGATATATAATGCTGAGTTTGAAATATAATATTACACAACTTGTGGAAACAAACCCACTATCAAAATATAATAATAGTACAAAAAGGATAGACTGGTATTGTCTATCTAGCAAAACATCTCCATCGTCTAAGAGAGCATCTCCTAGAATCAGGTAGATTCTGATGGTGTCTCCTCCAGTTCTTCCTCGGTGGCATGCCTGGTCTCCTGTCCCGGACCATACACCGTGGGATAGTAGGCCTCATCTAAATCTGGAAGGGAACCAGGTCCTCAGTGGGACATAACAAGATACAGGAAAAATAACATGCCAGGTATGAAATACTGAATAAATAAATAAAAGCGGGGTGCTAACCATCTAAGTGAAAATGCAAGTAAAGACCTTGTAGTACGCATGGGAATGTGTAGGTTTGACATATGCTGACTTAATTCACCAATCGTGTTGACTGGCTAGTATATGTGTCATATGCCCCCGGACACACGGGTAGCTCTGCAATCGACCATCTCCGAAGAGCATGGTACGAAGGATAAGGACTCATGGAGGGGGTGTCCCATACGTCTACTAGTTATCTTTCCCGCCCAATGTAACTAAATGCCAAGTCATACTTTTCCTGAGTTTTCCTGACAATATACTAATCCGTGATGCGTGTCACACGTACTGGTAGCTAATCAAATACACAGCTCGTATCCCAATATGCATTACAACCATGTTGCGTGTTCCCGTGATAGGTTTAGGAGGATATGAGGATATTCTCCCAGATGTTGGTAGGTCTGTAAAATACTAAGTTATTTACACTACGTGTCAACGTATTTGTTGACTGTACCTGAGGCAAGCTCAGGTACTCACAGTTATATGGAATTCAGGAAAGAAGATAGCATATAACAGCATTTTGAATTTAAACAGTAATTTGGCAAGGTATACTTGCTTACTTCCTGATTGTGTTGGAAAACTGATCCCACTGTCAAGACTGGGGGTTCTTGTGACAGGGGGTCACTGACTGTGCTGGAGATGTTTTCTGTTTAAGATGTCCAGGGTTTGTAAATAACATGATTAAATAAAAGGCAAAATGTAAAAATCATATGTACTTATGTAAATATATATAAGATAGTATATATAAAGGTCATATATATATATATAGGGTATATATATATATATAAGGTATATATCTATATAGATATAGTAGTATATATAGTAGTAGGTATATATTATATAGCATATATATATAATAGATATATTTCATATAATACATATAGATAAAAAAGAAAATGAAGCTGTAATTGAAATATATAAATTCATACATAGTTATGTATACTAATATATATATAATACATATAATAGATAGATATATATATATAGATGTATATATGTACATAAAAAGAAAAGAAATAAGAATGCAGGAATTTGAAATATATATATATATATATTTATATACTAATTTATAGGTATACAATAATATATAGATAAATATATATATATATAGATATATATATATATATATATATATACATATATATAACAGAAAAAGAAAGTGCAGAAATCGAAATATACATATATATTAGTATATAGTATACATATATATGTATATAATAGAAAAATGAAAAGCATATATAATTATATATATACATATATAATTTTATGTATATATATTATAAATACTATACATAAATATATATATATATAGATATATATATATATATATACATAAGAAAAGAAAGAAAATACATACATAGTTACATATGTAGATTTATATATGTATATATATTATATACATATATATAAGTATGATACATATATATAAAATAAAAAAAAAGCATATATATATATATATATATATATATATATATATATATATATATATATATATATATATAGTATTATATATATATACATAAGTATATATATATATATATATATATATATATATATATATATATATATATATATATATATATATATATATATATATATATATATATATATATATATATATATATATTATATAGTAATACATATATACATATATGTATATAATACATATATATTTATTATATATATAATAATAAATAAAAAAAATAGACAAAGAAAAGATGTAAATATAATATATATATATATATTATACTGTATAATATACACAGTATTGTAATATATATAATATATATATAATAGTATATAGATAATATATATAATACATATATACATAGATATATATATATATACATATATAAATACATATATGTATAATAATATATATATAAAAAAAAATGCAGAAAATATAAATACAATATACATACTGTATATTTACAGTATTTAATATTAATAATAATAATATTAATAACATATAATAATATATATTGATATATATGTATATATTAATATATATATAAATATATACATATATACACATATATTATATATATATACATGTATATAGGATTTACTACGTATTTTTGTATAATACATACGTATTATACCTGACAGGTGGCAGGGGGGTCCACGGTGGGTTGCCGGCGGGAGGACGGCGGCGGAGGCGACGGCAGCTGGCCGGAGGGTCGCCTGCAACAGCAACAGCAGCTAACAGCAGCAGCAGTGGTGGTGGCTTGCGGGGGCTGCTGCGGCCGTGGCGGTGGCGGAGGGGGTGGTGCAGGCGGAGGGTTCGTCGGAGGGGAGGGTGGAGAGCAGTCTGGTGGTGGTGGTGGAGGTCAGGGGTGGCGGTGGTGGTGGTTGAAGGCGGTCGGGATGGGGGTGGTGGTGCAGTCGGGGAGAGGGGTCGAGGCGCTGTGGAGGTGAGGGCGGCGGCTGTGGTGGTCGGGGGGGGGCAGGGGGTTGGTTGGAACGGTGGAGGAGGTGGCGGCGAGGCGTTTGGGGGTGGTGGCGGTGGTTCACGACGGCCGGAGGCGGCGCTGGGGGTGGATGGGAGTGGTGGTGGTGCTGTGGTGTGTAGGTCGGGGTGGCATCTGTGGGGGTTCAGGGCGGCGGAGGCGGTGGCCGGAGAGGGGTGGCGGTGGTCGGAGGGAAGGGGAGGGAAGTGGCGAACCGGTCGGAGGTGGTCCGGTGGGCGGAGGGTCGCCGTGGTGGTGGTGGTGTGTGGTCGGAATGGGGGGCTGTGGTCGGGTTTAAATAGGGTTTAGGGGATGGCATGGGTAGTAATTAGGGGGAAGTCTAGGGGTATTTAGGTCTTTTTGGTTTTTTAGATATTTATGCAGCCATTTAGATATTTTTGTGGGTCCCACTTGACACGTGTGCGGTCCACATTCACCAGCCAATAGGGAGGTGACACCTAGCACTGTAAATTTGCATAAAAACCCCTAAAATTTTCCTAAATTGCAAATAAGTCCTAAAATAGGCATTTTGCGTAATTACGCAATTTGTCTGATAAATTACCCTGTTCCCAGAAAATACTAAAATGCTCAGAATTGAGAGGGAAAAACTGTAGGAGGGTCCTGAGGGGGTGGGGGTGATTCTGGGCAGGGATAGGGCCTGGTTTCTTGGTGATACGGGTCATCGTATTTATTATTTAATAAATACTGCGCACGGTGTTCTATAATTTTTTAGAGGCAGGTAGGGCCATAATTTCACTACGGTGTCAATATACTAATTGTAGTATATTTAAAGTAGAATATTATCGTATTTTTGTTTGGGCAAAACTGGTGCCTGTTGGTCCTCAATCTCTAGGGGCACAGGGATGGGCAAAGAACAAGAAATAAAATAGGAATTAATTACAGACTTTGGTAACGATACTTGTGCGTCTCAAACGAAGTTCAAAATGAAGCATCTAGGAGTTGCACAAAAATCAGAAAAATAGTTTAAGAGGTCTAGGGCAGGTATGTGAATTTTGTTTGGGAATTACAGTTAGTGTAATGCTCAAATAAATTATGTGAAGTACAGGTGCACAATCAATAGGATATGTAAACAAAATAAATTTTTAAAAAGTTACAGAAATTCTAATTAGCTAAAATTAATCCTAAATTACTGAAATCTGGTCGAGGGAGTTTACAGTTTGCCTTGGACAGGGAAGGACAAATGGTAAGTTGGTAAGTCTCGCCGTGTTTTCTCTTATGTCGCACGGCGTACTGCCACACGAGATAGGCTGTTCAAATCTTGCATGAAACTGATCCTAAGGCAACTAGAAAGCCAACTTAATAGTTGGTGCACGGAAACTTGTATTACGTGTTTGGATTTGTCGAGCGGACGAGTAGCCTCCCCACCAGTGCATTCATGTACTGATAACCCACAAGATTGCATGCAGGGTGCGGGAGAACCTCGTTTGGTACGGATGCCTCCTTCGTGCGTGCTAAGGCGTGGAGTTCAATTCAGAAGCCTTGGAACGCTGCGTTCGAAACTGAAGCACATATACAAGACATAATGTTGGAACATCGCCAGAACATCGCCTGAACATCGCTTGAACATCGCCTGTATATCATCCATAAATGTAGCCACTTGGCACGCTTTTATGTTTCAAAGAGAGAGCTCGAGCGACTTGTAATCTCGGCTATACGCCGCTTGTAACACTTGTTTCAATATGAATAAAAGAGCTTGTTTTACTCCAACTTGTGTTTCCATGTTTCCGCTATATTGTCGACTCAGTGAACCTGTTACCGATCGCCTATGCGTTCATGATTCCGCTGCACTCGGACAATCTGTGCGACTCTGTGGCTTAGAATTTGTTGACACTAAGTTTGACGAATTTGGAGACCACTGTTCCTGACACATTTTTCGGTGCGAAGCGGCCCACATGTGGACCCCGCTTTGACCAGAAACTGTCATTTTTGTCCCTGTGTCCAAATTGGACTCAAGGATAGGCGTTTCTAGCTATTTGATATTTTCTAAATCTGATGGTGATATCTATTTCAGTAACCGGAGGAGTACCAACAATTTTCACTGAAGACAGAGCTACTATTGGAACCAGAACCCCAAGCAAGTGTACCTTGCCAATTATTGACTTGTTGACACTAAGTTTGACGAATTTGGAGACCACTGTTCCTGACACATTTTTTGGTGCGAAGCGGCCCACATGTGGACCCCGCTTTGACCAGAAACTGTCATTTTTGTCCCTGTGTCCAAATTGGACTCAAGGACAGGCGTTTCTAGCTATTTGATATTTTCTAAATCTGATGGTGATGTCTATTTCAGTAACCGGAGGAGTACCAGCAATTTTCACTGAAGACAGAGCTACTGTTGGAACCAGAACCCCAGGCAAGTGTACCTTGCCAATTATTGCAGTTCTTGTTACATATTTTCTTGCCTTGTTTATATGTGGTACATGCTTAAACCTAGGACCATGTGACTTACTTAGCGTCCGATTAATAGTCGGGTGCTAATACTGTACGCAGAGTTGTGTAAAGTCACCTAGAGATGGATACCGAGACCCTATACTTCTCGTGCTTGCATTATCAAGTACGTTATACCCAGGACACCTGACACTATTCATGAGACATAATCTTCCTGAAATATTCAAGGTGATTCTGTGTAGGTTGCAGGATTTATGACAGACATTTTATTCATAGTTAGTATATGACTTGCTGCATTAGTTTTTATCTTACGTGACATGGACATGAGACATCGTGGACATGAGACGTGTGATTACATTGGGTGGGGAGAGACACACAAGCTATAGGCTGATTTCATATATATACTACATAGTAAATTACATAGTAAAATATATAGTAACACTGCTACAGGCTCCCAGACACAGAGCTTGTAGTGGTCTCAGCCTGAGTTATAGTGATGCTCTCAACTTGCATTTCACATAGATGGTTATATAGTTCACCCTATTGTTTCATTTATTGCTGCTCTGTATTTATTTTGGCATGAGTTATTTTGTACCTTGCTATGTCCCCTGAGGACCTAGATCTGGATTATGTCCCCAGGGTTAGCAGAGGATATCTATCCTGAGGTGTACGGAACATGAGCACTTCTCGGAACAGTACCAGAACCTGAGGACGAGGTGATCGCTAAGGATTTTTCCTGAATATCTGCTTCTTCTATGCTCAGTCTTGCTGCTTTTAAACTCTTTTAATTCTTGTTTAAAGAATAATTGTAACAGACTTATTGTCGGGTTGTTCCCAGATTTTATTTACTTGTGACTGGATGATATTTATTTTCTTTTGTTGATATTGATGTAATTATTCTGTGGATGAGATTAGTATACCCTTATTGTTGTTTTACAGCTTAAGTACGCTCCGATGGATCCATTAAATTGGGTATGTCCATCGGTGTGTGCTGCTGGCCATTGCCACGTGTCTAGTCCCTCGATATTTTGGGACTGGGGCGTGACAGTTTAGGACTGTCAAAATTTTGACAGTCCTAGTATCTTCCAGGACTGTAATAATTTTGACAGTCCTAAACTTACATATAACTGTCCAGGGACAATGGAGAAAGTTTAGGACTGTCAAGTATCTTCCAGGACTGTCATAATTTTAACAGTCCCAAACTTACAAAATTTTGACAGTCCTAATTTTCTGACAGTTTTACATATAATTTTGACAGTCCTAGTATCAATTAGTATCAATGCACAACATACAGTCAAAATCGATTAGTATCAATGCACAACATACAGTCCTAGGGTTTAAATAACTTCTTTCATTGCACAACATACACACAACATACAGTTCAATATACAGTTAAACATACATGACTCTTTGCACAACATACATTTCAATATACAGTATCAATCGATTAGAATATCAAAGTAGTCGTTCGGCATGATTTTTGGATCCTTCATCTTCATCATCTTCTTATAGGCAGCCATTGCATCCGTGTAGGGTGTCGTCCATGCGATCGCTTCCTCTGGTGCGTGTTTATACCAAAGCGTATAAGGGGGCAGAATAGGAGAATGACCGATCAACCTTGGGATGACGAAGTGTTGTCCGACAAGCCCTATAGAACATAGATTGGATACTCCGTGTTCGGCCGAGAGAGCACACATTGGAAAGAAAGTATTGTTAATGCCTTGTGAAATAATTATAATAGGTATCTTTATACCTATTAGAGAATACGTAAGCAGCAGGCGGGACATCCATGTAATGGTCTGGTTCGGTAACTGTTTTCGTACAAGATAAGCTTGCCAACAAATCAAACTTGCCAACAAATCTCTAATAATTTTTTTGCCGAGTATCTGCCTATAGAAGGGTAGTCGAGACTCCAACTCCTCGTACAGCTCTTCCCTAACATGTCTCCATCCTGCTTCAAATGAATAGCCTAGTTGTCTTGCTAGTGCATGATATCCACAATGGCCATCCTTAGGAATATCAACAATAGACCAAATGAAATCCCGTATCTCAGGTAGAAAATTTTCAATGTATAGACTATATGAATCAGAAAAGTTATCTAAACCCTCCGTCGTGACTGCATCGTTCGTTTTCTATTTCTTCCCCCTTCGAATAGTAAGCTTACTCTTTTTCTGCAAAAATACCACCATTTCGATTACGGACTTTGCCTCCAAACTGCGTTCAATATGTTCAAACAAGGATGGATCTCTTTTAGTTGACTACTTCTCCTTTTTTTTTGCTCTACTCTTTCTTGAGTGTGGTCTTCCCTTAGGAGTTCGAACAACAGATGGCTCTTGCAATCGAGTTGTTGCCAGGACTACAATTTCTGGGATTTTAACCTCAATGGATCTTCTCTCCGGTTCTGATGCGACACACCACCTTGCGTGCAGGAGTTTCACTTGTGGCAAAGAAAAGAAATCATCTTGAACTTCCACCGTTGGTATTATCGACAACTGTCTCCAACGTTGATCAACAACATCTATTGGAATAGGTATAGATTCACGACGATATTCGTTAATCTCATGTGCACAAGAAAGTCCGAGTGAATGTCGATATGAACAACCGCAAACCTCGGGATCATAACCAACCGACTTCGACCTACTAATCTTCTCAAACAATAAGCCCAAGGCCTTGTGAGATACTACATGGATTAAACCATCCAAGAGGCTCATCTCAAATGATGCTACAATCTCGTTCATCGTGGAAATAATTATCAAATGAATCGATTGCCAAACGGAGACAAAATTACCGACCGATGACCGTAGTGTCACGCCCCAGTCCCAAAATCTATGGGACCAGACACGTGGCAATGGCCAGCTGGTACGACTCCGTAGGGCTTTCCAATTTAATGGACCCGACGAAGTGCACTTACGTTGTCCATGGTCAAGTGATCCAAGTAATAATCTATCTCCAACATACAATAACTAAATCTAAATCTCAATCCAGGGTAAGTAATCCCAAGGAAGAACGATACGCATCATCAGTATGCAGCCCAATAATACATCCGTTCGAATAGACCAGAAGAACAACATAGGTCTATAAATACTAGGCTATAAAAGCAGAATAAAATAGAAAGTAATACATGACTGAAATAGCTGGAAATGTAAATATACCGGCAATGACGTCCACACTCTACTAGATCAAATATCCTGCAACTGCACAAACAATCTGGAAGGGATCCAGGTCCTCAGAGGGACGTAACAAGATAAAAAAATACATGCCATAAAGTAAATACTGAATAAATAAAGGGGGGTGTGCTAACCATCTAAGTGAATGCAATTTGAGGACAACTTAGTGCGTATGGGAAAGTGTAGGCTAGACATAACCAATCATCGTGACTGACTAGTATATGCCACATATGCCCCCAGGACATGGGCGCTCTGCAATAATAACGTCCATCTCCGAGGAGCATGGTATCTGTATAATAACGTTCAATGTTCTATAGAGTGTGGTATCTGCAAAAATAATAAGTGACGCACAACACTCTAAAGAACATGGTATCTGCAATATATATATACGTCTGTATCACTCCGTCGAATGCGGTATCTGTATAAAAGGAGGTGGGTGTCCCATACGCCTACTAGTCGTCCTCCCCGCCCAATAATCTATGCATGTCGTATCCACAACACGCCTTAGCTACTACACCGAGGTATCGTACCACAATATTCTATGCTCCGACTACTAATAACTGCTAAGTCTTCTATCATGCATCGCTAATAGCAGTTATTACCTATCCGTCGCACGCCTACACGTACAGGTGGCCAACCACATACGCAAGTCCGTACCCTACATGAGACTCACAACACGTATAAGAAATGTGTCAAGGCCTGGGGAGTCATACCGATAACTCCACAACTTTAGGTGGGTCCACTAGACACTAATTCAGACACAAGTCCTAACGTCAACATTTTCGTTGACTGCACCCGAGTCTTCTCGGACGCACAAAGTTATATAATATTAAATTAAATAAACATGCAACTAAAAATAACTGAATTTAAACAGTACAACAAAGATAAGGTATACTTGCCTGGCAAGAGAGCTACAAATGTGTAACGTCCAGATGTCAAACACCAAGAGTCAGAAACTATGGCCTTAGAATGAACGTCTTCGGATGCTGAAATAAATATCACCAATGTTTCCAGAATAAGTGAAATAGCTAGAAAATACTACCCTTTCGTCCAATTTGGACGCAGGGGCAAAAATACAGTTTTTAGTCAACACGGGGTCCACAAGTGGGCCCCGTCTTGCACCAAAAAATGTGCCAGAGACAAGGTTTTCTAAATTCGTCAAACTTAGTGTCAACAAGTCCAGAACGATGATACGAACCCAATGGAATGTCCAGAACTAGATTCCGATGAGCCGATCACAAAATCGCCCGTCAAGTGGAGCCGCGGGGGCCCACGGTACGGGATTTTGTCAACGTTCTCAGAATCAAACCAAACTTGGGTCACAGGACCAGCGTATCGCTACGAGTCCGATGGCGTAAGTTTCGTTTCGAAACGACGAGCACACACGAAGTTATAACGAGTTCCAGCACAGGACCGATACGGGATGTCGTTGACGGATACGCGTTGATTCTGGTGTGCACGCACATCCAAATCAACTTCCACGAATTCCCACACGTCTGTATTAATATTGCGCACCTTTTTTGGTAAAATCAAAACGCGACGTGGATGCCCGGATTGACGGGACCCACTCCGTTCCGGAGAATCTTAGTATTTTGAAAATGGTTTTTATTCGATTTTGGATCTAAACTAACAAACAATATAAATCAATTTAAATTATTCTAAATGAAGACGTTAAAAGAGGGTTACCTAGCGAACACATCTGCGAAGATAGCTCGGAGAATGGTCGAGCGATGGAGGCATGATCGCACCGGGAAGTGGGTTGGTCGAGGCTCGGTTCCACAATTTGAAGAAGAATATAAACAGTACCAGCAGGGCATAGTCGTTGCGACGACATTCTGGAGGAGGAAAAGGGAAAGGGAAGCCCGGGGGAGCGTCCTCGATCGTCGGGGCGATGCTCGGTGGTCTCCGGCGGGGGTGGGGGTGGCTCGGCAGCGGCTACAGCAGAAGTTGGAGCAGCAACAACAGCAGTGGGTGGCGGTGGCTGCTGCTCCTCGTGGAGAGGTCGAGAGGGAGGGTGATGGTGGCAGCGAACGGAGGTGTGGGTGGCGGTGTCGATAAAGCCGGAGGGGGAGGGTGATGGTGGTTGGCGGTGGTCGTGATGTCGGGGAGGGGAAAAGTGGAGAAGTCGGTGGTGATGATGATGATGGTGGTGTTGGCGGTGATGGGGGTGGTGGAGACAACGACTGTGGTGATGTCGAGTAGGGAGGGAGGAGCTGGGGTGGTGATGGTGGTTGGCGGTGGTTGGAGGAGGCAGTCGAGGAGATGGCGAGGGGGACGAGTGGAGGTGGGGATGGTGGCACGGTGGTGTTGCTCGGCCGGAATTGGGAGAGGGGAACGGTGGGGATGGAGGTGCTGATGGTGGCTCGTGGTCGTGATGGTGGTGGTGGTGAACTCGGGTTCTGTCGGAGATGAAGTCGTGGGCGGACAGTAGGGTCGTGGCGGCAGGAGGAGAGCTCGGGGTGGAGGTTCGTCGGAGAGGAGACGACGATGGCGGAGTCGAGTGGGGAGATGTCCGCGGTGGTCGAGGTCGGCCAGGCGAGCGGCGGAGTTGCTCCGGCGGGGAGGGGGGTCGGCTCGCCGCGGGGGAGGCGGAGAACAGGGAGGGTGGCGGCTAGATCTAGGGTTAGGGAATAGGGAATTTTAGGAAAATTTCTTTTAAGAAAAATAAAAGAAAAAGGGAAGGAAAAGTAATTTATATATATGTGGAACTTGAGTTTGGGTTGACCAAGGTAAGTGGGCTTAGTCAACATCTCCTTGGGATGGGCCAAGGCTTGACAAGGGGATGTTTGGAGGGCTATAATTTACATTATTTAAATGCAAGGCTAAAATTAAGTGGGGGCGATGTTGCGCGTTGCACATTCCGAAAATTATGGAAAAAATTGTATGAAGAAGAAAAATGGATTTTTTCATGTATTGTCCAATTGTGTGGACATCTCAATGCACTTTTACATAAAAGTGCCTGTCACGACCCGCACCCGGATGAATCGGGCACCGGTTCGTGAGTACGTCCAGCCTACGCCGCAGTATCGGCGATAGTACGCTGTCTAGGTCATATTCACAGTTAAATTAAAATCTATCTCATCCACAAGAATAAATAGGCAAGGATAATAACAGGAATAGGAATGCTAAGATTTCATAAGATAAATTTTGTGACATCCAAATCCATAGTTTAATACAGAAACAGAATATAAATTGGGGACAAACCCGAGTATTATGCTGAAAAAAAAATACTAGCTAACTGGCTATTACTCCTCAAAAGTAGTCTCCTGAGTAGGAACCGGCTCCTCAAATGTATCATCTGCTATGTCATATGGGCCATAAAAGGTGGGGGCATAGTCCTCATCATCGCCTAATATCAACGGATCCAGTCAGGAAAGGAGCAAAGTACCAATACACAACAAAGCTTAAACTAAATAATTATGGCAAGTAGAAAGAAACTGACTAAGTATCATGATAAGAATATGCATAATAAGTAGTAAAATTAACTAAGAGTTAAATGCTATAAGCCAGAGACATGAATAAAACAGGATTATAATGAGACAAGAAAATGGAACTGCAACAAGACAAGAAACTATGTGTGTGAAAATGTGTATTTAGAATACATAGTTGGCATGTAGGGGGTTATAAGGCTAATAAGGCCGTCATAGACGACTAGCAGTCAGGAATAATCGAGTATAAGGCTGATGGTACAGTCGCGTACCAACAGCTAGCAGTCAGGACAGGGGGAAGGGTAAACTACATGCCTCCTAGTATTCTCCCTCCCGACACGAAAAGCAAGACATGAACTCCAAATCCTAACACTAAGTGTAATCATCCAATGGTGCTAGTAGAGCAAGGATCTAATTATCATAATATAAAGAATAAACTTGAAGTGCAGGTACTTGCCTGATGTTTGAATTCCACTACGATTCTGTTATCGGGAAAATTTCCAGAAATGTCTCCGGATGCTGAAATAAACATTACCATCATGCTCAGAAGATATCAAATAGCTAGAAATGCCTGTCCTTGAGTCCAATTTGGAGACAAGGGCAAAACGGCAATTTCGGGTCAAAACGGGATCCGCATGTGGGCCCGCTTTGCACCGAAAAACGTGTCAGGGTCAAAGGTCTCCAAATTCACCAAACTTAGTGTCAACAGGTCAGGAACGATGCTACGAACCAAACGGAACTTCCAGAATTGTATTCCGATGAGTTGATCACAAAATCGCCCGTCGAGCGGGACCTGTGGGGCCCACGACACGCGATTTTGTCAACGTTCTCAGAATCGAACCAAACTTGGATTACAGGACCAGCGTATCACCACGAGTCCGATGGCGTAAGTTTCGTTTCGATCCGACGTGTGTACACAAAGTTAGGACATGATCCAGAAAAGTCGGATATGGGGCGTTGTCCGCGGATACGCGTTGATTCCGGTGTGCACGCACATCCGAATCGACTTCTGCGAAATCCCACACGTCCGTATCGACGGCGCGCACGTATCTGCGAAGACCGCGCGCGACCAAGTCGTCCCGTTTGGCGGAGCGTACCCAGTTCCGGGGTGAATAGGGTCGTTGCTTTTCCTGTTTTTGGATCGCGGTTCGCGATCACCACAGGACGCGATGCCCCGAGCGGGTTGCACGGGCACCGAAAGGGTCATGCAGGCTACGCGTTGCAATTTACGGAATTGAAAACGGGGCAGCGAGGAGAAAGTTACACGTACCTGAACGGGGCTCGAAAAATCGAAATGCTCCGTGTCCGTGTCGTGTCCGAGTCGGTTCACCCTAGGGTTAGGGTTCAGGGGTGTGCTTGGCCATAGGCGGCGGTCCGGCCGGAGCTGAGGCGGAGGGAGGCCGGGGACAGCGTCGCCGGGGGCTCGGGGCTCGGGACGGCGTCGCCGGGGGCGGAGGCAGGCGGCCGAGGTGGCGACGGACGGACGGACAGAAGCTGTGGCTGAGTCGGGCGGCTGAGGGAAGTGGTGGAGGAAGGAGAAGGAAAAGGGAGGCCAGGGGCGGTGCGGCGAGACGAGGGCGGGGCACGACGAGGGGAGGCGGTGGCGCGGCGGGGCGGAGGCTAGGGCTCCGGCGGGGGTGTTCGGCGGTGAAGGGGGCTGAGGGAAATTTATAGGCGGAGGAGGGTCGTGGGTCCGAGGGGCACGGGGGGAGGTGGCCGGGCGGAGCGGCGCGAGGCGGGCGGAGCGGAGCGAGGTGGGCGGAGCGCCGGAGGACGCGGGCGGCGCGGGGGACGCGGGTGACTGGGCTGGATCGTGGGGGGGGGGGGGTGTGGGTTAGCGGGTTCGGGCGGCGGTTCGGGTCCGGCTGACCCGCCCGACCCGTTAGCCCAATGGGCTGGGCTCGGTTTGGTATGGGTTGGGCTAAAAGTAATTAAATAAATAAATAAATACATAATAAATGAATTTTTTTTTTGGTGATTTAAAATAGGTTCGGGGCCCAATAAATTCCAGAAAAATACCCAAAGTCCAGTTTTTTCATTTTACACCCAAAAATATTATTTCTATAATATTTTAATATTATTTATTATCAATTAAAAAAATTATTTAATAATTAAAACCCTGAGAAAAATCCCAGAAAATTGTGAAAAAGTCCAAATTAATAATTCCTGAAAATCAGGGGGCTTACAATGCCCAACAATTGAAAATTGCACAAAGACAAAAATTGGGTTTAAATTAATTAAAAATAAATGCGTATGGTGTTCTTGAATTAATTGAAAATACCTGAGGCTTAAATTTGGTGGGGCACAAGCGTCATGGACATAGAGGACTCTGAGTAGAATATTATCATAATTTGGGTTGTACAAAACGGGTCAAGATTGTGTCTCCAATTTTGATTGGAACGCACAAGGAATACAAATTTGGATTTAATTAGATTTAAACACGTACGTTTGTAACGATTTTTGTGCGACTAAAATAAAACACAAAGGAGGGTATTTATGAGTTACACAATGTCAGAATGGAAGGCTGGCATGACTAGGAAAAGTGTATTGAATTTGTCTGCAGGTAATAACTAGTGTAGTGCTCTAAATCTCGGAGCAAGGGTAAGGTGCACTAAGTAATATAAATATTGCACAACAGATATAAAATACTGTAATCAAATCCTAATTGGCTCTAAATTAACCCTAATCTCTCTATCTAAGCTAAGTGATCCTAAATTTTGGTCGAGGGAGTTTACAATCTACCCAACTTGTCACGCCCCAATCCCAAAATACGTAGGACTAGGATACGTAACCATGACAGCCGCCCGTATATATGGCAACTCCAATATATGGAAACCATATATACGTGCGTACGCTGTATAATGAACAATAATTCATAAGTGGTAAAACTAATCACAATTCACAGGGTAATATCTAAATCTCATCCACAGAAATCACATAAAGATAACCAATAACCATGTAACTAGATCTCAATACAGATATCTAAGAATGACAGTCAGACGAAATCAAATCTACTGCCGAAATAGAATATAAAAAGAAACCAGAATACACACCATATAAGAACAACATCTGACAATCACGAGGCTCGAAGAGAAGACCTCCTCGGAATATATGTAACCTGTCCGGATCTGTGCTCCTGTGAATACTCAAGAAAATATACACCTGGCAGGGGACCAGGTCCTCAGAGGGACATAGCAAGATACATAAAAATGACATGCCATAATGTAAATACTGAATAAATAAATGGGGTGGGCTAACCATCTAAGTGAATGCAATTTAAAGACCTTGTAGTGCGCATGGGAATGTGTGGCTAGACATATGCTGACGTAATTCACCAATCCGTAATGACTGACTAGTATATGCCACATATGCCCCCGTTCAAGGGAACTCTGCAATCGACCATCTCCAAGGAGCATGGTGCGAAGGTATAAAACATCATGGAGGGGGTGTCCCATACGCCTACTAGTATCTTTCCCGCCCAATATAGATGTACAAGTCGTGAAAACGACGTGGACACCTCCTACTATGATGCAAGTCTCAATAAAATAAACAACTGAGCTAAATACCACTACACGTGTTGCTCACACTGATGGCCAGTCGCGCATGAGGCACGCGTCCCTACATGAACTCACTCTGTGACGTGTAATGATACGTGTCAAGGCCTGGGAAGTTATATCAATAACTTCACAACTTTTAGGTGGGTCTACTAGACACTAGGTCAGACACAAGTCCTAACGTCAACGCCATCGTTGACTGCACCCGAGTCTGCTCGGACGCACACATTTTATATAATAAATAAATATGTAACTAACAATAACTGAATTTAAACAGTACAACAAGGCAAGGTATACTTGCCTGGCAAGAGAGCTGCAAATATGTAACGTCCCGATGTCAAGTACCAAGTGTCAGAAACTATGGCCTCAGAAGGAAAGTCTTCGGATGCTGAAATAAACATCACTAACAGTCTCAGAAAATATTAAATAGCTAGAAACGCCTGTCCTTAAGTCCAATTTGGACACAGGGGCAAAAATAACAGTTTTCGGTCAAAGCGGGGTCCACATGTGGGCCCACTTTGCACCGAAAAATGTGTCAGGATCAAAGGTCTCCAAATTCGCCAAACTTAGTGTCAACAAGTCCAGAACGTCGATACGAACCCAACGGAATGTCCAGAACTGGATTCTGATGTGCCGATCACAAAATCGCCCGTCAAGTGGAGCCGGTGGGGCCCACGATACGGGGTTTTGTCAACGTTCTCAGAATCGAACCAAACTTGGATCACAGGACCAGCGTATCGCTATGAGTCCGATGACACAAGTTTCGTTTCGATCCGACGTGTATACACAAAGTTACAGCATGTTCCAGAACTGACGGATACGGGACGGTGTCGGCGGATACGCATTGATTCCGGTGTGCACGCACATCCAAATCAACTTCTCCGAACTCCTACACGTCCGTATCAACGTTGCGCACGTTTCGGTAAAGACCTTGTGCGACCAAGTCGTCCCGTTTGGCGGGGCGTACCCAGTTCCGGGGTAAATCGGGTCATTGTTTTTCCTGTTTTTGGATCGCGGTTCGCGATCGCCACAGGACGCGATGCTCCGAGCGGGTTGTACGGGCACCGAGATGGTTACATAGCCTACGTGTCAAAACTGACGGAATTGAAAACGGAACTACGAGGAGATAGAACGGGTTACCCGAACAGGGCTTCGTGGAAACTGAATTCCGCGTGTCCGTGAGTCGTCTTGACACAGGATTTGTGTCCTGGACGTGTCCGGGCTGTGTCCAGCTCCTGTGTCCGGTTCTGCTTGAGTCAGGGTCATCGCGGGGTGGTCCGGAGCTGCTGCGGCCAGGTCTCCGGGGTCGTCGGCTCGCCGACGGAGGAGCTGGGTCGTCGCCGCTGTGTTGACCTCGTCGAGGAGGATGGGGGAAGAAGTTGTGGCTGTGGGGGGGGTACTGCTGCTGCTCCGGTCGCATGGGAGGCATCGGGCCAGAGCTCGAGTGGCGGTTGTGGCGAGGAGGAGGAGGAAGAGGATGAGATGTGGGTGATGATGATGGTGGTGGTGGCTGTGACCGGTGATGGTGGTGGAGGGTGGTGGTGAAGACGTGGGGGTGGAGGAGAATAGGAGGAAGAGGAGCGGCGGGGGAGGAAGTAGACCGGGAGGAGGAGATGGAGGAGCTCAGTGGCGGCGGGGGTGGGCCGAGGTCAGGGGAAGAGGGGAGGAGGAAGTTGGGGGAAGGAGAGGGGGATGAGGAGAGAGGGGCCAGCGGGGGGGCTCGCGCGGCCAGGGAGCTCGCCGGGGGTCGGCTCCGGCGAGGTCGGCTCGCCGCCGGCGGAGGGGGGGGTTGCCGCTCCAGCAGGGGGGGTGGCTGCGGCCAGGGTAGGGTTAGGGTTTTTGTTTTATTTTCTTTTATTTTCCTTTTTCTTTATTTTATAGAAAATTATATTAATAAAATATGTAAAATATCTAAAGATATTTACAAGATATTTTGGGATATTTTCCGGGATATTTTCGGGATCTTTTCGGGTGGGTCCCGTCTC
Source organism: Iris macrosiphon (assembly GCA_036927795.1). Lineage (NCBI taxonomy): Eukaryota > Viridiplantae > Streptophyta > Magnoliopsida > Asparagales > Iridaceae > Iris > Iris macrosiphon. The sequence goes on along the minus strand of JAYESA010000018.1, from coordinate 15,345,081 downwards.
CAAATGGACGGTGCAGGTTCACCGGCCAATGAGGGGGTGACACCTTGCACTAAAATTTGCAGGAAAGTCCCTGTAATTTCATAAATTGCGTAAAAGTCCTATTTTGGGAAATTGCACAATTACAAAATTGTCTGAAAAAACACCCGATTCCTGAAAATTCTAAAATTCACAGAATTGAGGGAAATTGCTATGTGAGGGCCCTGGGTGGAATGGGGGTTAGTCTGGGCAGGGTTGGACCTAATTTCTGGGTGATACGAGCCATCGTATTTGTTAATTAATAAATACTGCGCACGGTGTTCTCTAATTATTTAGAGGCAGGTAGGGTCATAATTTTTCTACGGTGTCAATACACTAAATGTAGTATACTCAGTGTAGAAAATTAACGTATTTTTGTTTGGGCAAAACAAGTGCAGGTTGGTCTCAAATCTCTAGGGTACAGAGATGGGTAAAGAGCAGAAAATAAAATAGGAAATAAATACGAACGTTTTGTAACAATATTTGTGCGTCTCAAACGAGGCACAAAATAGAGTATCTGGGAGTTGCACAAAATTCAGGAAAATAGTTTGACATGTCTAGGACAGGTATGTGAACTTTGTTCGGGGGTAACAGTCAAGATAAAGCTCCAAATAATTAGGAGATGGACAGTGCACAAGTCAACAGAATTTATAAGCAAAATAAATTAATAAATTGCAATAAATCCTAAATGGCTAAAAATAATTCCAAAATACTGGAATCTGGTCGAGGGGGTTTACAATCTACCCAACTTATAAAAATTTCGTCCTCGAAATTAAAACTAAGTCACGGTAGAAGTCAAAGACGGCATAAGATATAATTTAACAAAGTAATTTATATCTTGGCTTACGAATAGGCTCGGAAAAAAAATGTTTACGCATGTCGTCCACACGCTCCAAGTAGATTCTTCTGGCGCGCCATGCTTTCATGCCACGCGAACCAAGGGAATAGACTGATTTCTCAATACCTTTTCTCAATGATCAAGGATTCCCACTGGTTGCTCTTGATATGACAAGCTCGACCTAATGGTGATCTCCGAATGGTTGTGAACATGACTACTGTCTGTCACATATCGCCTGAGTTACGATACGTGGAATACAGCAAGTACTCCCTCAAGTGAAGGTGGTAGCGCAATTTGATATGCCATTACTCCCACTCTGTCTAGCACTTCACTGGTCCATTATACCTTTGGACTCAATCTTGCTGCGTCCTCCGAATCGAATGGTGTCTCTAGTAGGTGATATCCTCGAGATGACATGATCGTCCTCTTTGAATTCCAAGGGACGATGATGACGTCTGTCCACTGTTTCTGTCTGTCTTGCGCTGCGCGCAAGTGTCCTTGTATTTCTTAACTGCCTTTACTGCGTTGACTACCAACTCTGGTCACGCGAATCCTTGTCTGGTAAAATGCTGACTGGTATGCCGTGCAATATTACGATTTGTCTCATATTAGTAATGCCTCCATAGCTTCTGAGTAATCTACGATGGTTGCAAGTTCCAAATCCTTCTCATGTACTCATAATTGTCTAGATGCATATACCATTACCTTGCCATCCTGTATTAATACGCATCCCAAACTTTTTCCTGATGCGTCTGTAGATCACAACCGCCTGATCCGAATTGAATAGTCAATACGGGTGTTGTGGTCAGTCGCTTTTTCAACTCCTCGAAAGCGGCTTGACACTCGTTGGTTGTAGGAATTCTGGATCCTTACAAGTCAACCTAGTCATAGGTGCTGTTATCCATTCAGGAGTCAGTCAATTGTTCATCCAGGTGAAATCCATTTTGACTCCTGACAACAAAATGATACATTCTTTATCACAATACCTGGGTTCTGAACTTGACCCGAGTTACGAGGCAAAAATTAAAAATTTTACTGCCTTAGTGATGCAGGTATCAGGAACGTAATAAAACGTAGGTAGGTAGCGAAGGTCATTCTAAGGGTAGCACAGTATATATACTGCAATCTAATCTAATAATAGGGTTTGGTAATTACCCAAGAAACAATCATAAATAGCTACAGAAACAATACACTTCCATATTTATACTAAGCACGAGGTTTCGTCTTTCCGAAATAAGGGAAGACGAAAAACAGTAATCAAGAGTTCAAGGAGAAGGTAATAGATTAGAAGTGTGGGGATCAAGGCGTTTTAAAGAATTTAATGGGATTTGTCAAAGCAGTTGTGGATTAAAATATTATTTTTGGTAATTCCTATCCACATGCTCGTATCAGTACAGTTACGTAACTGATACGATATGCTTAGACATATCTAGAGGGCAAGTACATCTGTCTACTAATCACTATATATCTCAATCCACGTAAAGTAGTTATGCGAAGGGCGAATCAAAATGCACTAAGGTTGATCAGACCGTAATACACTAATTCTGAATAGACAATTATATTAGTGGGGTGGATCAAGCCCCAATAACACATGTGTCATGAACAAGCTCGATAAAGAATAAGCTTGCAAAACTAGGCTATAATAGCAGTATAAGTCAAGGTAGTACAGTAAATATAAATACGCTAGATTATGATATGAGAAATTATAAACAATTCACAATCACAAAAAAAAAACAAGACTCTACAATCTCTACAGTTAATATTCTAATTCCTTGTCTAAGTTGCTAGTGGACCTAAAAGAGGTATGGCCTTCTAAGTTTTACAATCTTAATAAACACTATAGACTGTCTGCCTAAAACAGAGATTTAAGGAAGTCCGCGTAAAGTATGGATTCGAGGTTGTCTGCGTAAAGCAGAGATAAAAAATAATTAGGCGGAACGCATGGCTTCAGAGCTATCCGCGTAAAACGGGAAAGCGTAAGGTAGAGCTTCCGATCTGTCTGCGTAACAAGTCTGTGTGTAGAAATTTGCGCGTAAATATCTCCTGCGTAAAGTCTGAGCGTAAAAAGTTTTGCGCTAAAATCTGCGCAAAAATTAGCGGACGTAAAGTTGTACGTGAAACTCATGAGTTTGTCAGTCGAATTAGTGAATCCTGACATCTGACAAAAGTACTTATACAACGATCGAGTGGACGGTTTGTGATGATGAATTTGCACGGGGACCCAGGTTGTCGTTTAGTGACTTTATTGGATACAAGTCATCTACGCTTGAGGTGAGACAAAATCAGATGTCCTGTCAGAAAGCTGTTTCTTTTTGCACAGGGCTCGAGGCGTATCTCTGCCTTTAATGCACAAGATTGGGTCAAGCCTGGGGAAAGCTAAGGCTGTAACAATACGCTCACATCATATCCTTATATTTTACGCCTAATCAGGTTACTCTACGCTGGTTATCTATGAATCATCAGGTTTACGCAGGACAGTTACCTACGTGGCTTGCATGATGCAGGGTAAGGAAGACTAAGGGATCGTGGGTAGCGGTTGTCCTAACTGTGGCGTAAAGGAGTCAATCTCTTGCATAATTTGGTTTTTTTTCGTCAACAAGAAAGTCATCTAACTTTTACGCCAACTAGGCAGTTGTTTGGTTCTTATGCCAACAATGGTCAAATGGGTTTTACGCCAACAAGGGTAAAGGGTCTCTGGCGTAAAACTGGGTTTATCTAAACATAGGATGAGGTTTAAGTCCTAGTGTTCAACTTTGGTTTTCTATTGGTTTCTTAAGACTAGGGTCACACTATGGTTAATTGTCTAACTAATCCTAGTAATATTTATACTACTCTCAAGTCATACATATATGCGTCAAGGGATGATGGTAAGTTAATCTATAGGTAGTGATGCTAGGGTTCGTTAGGTAGTAGGGAAGACTAGGGTTCATTAGGAAATATGGAAGACTAGGGTTCATTAAGTAATCTGAACTTAATGATATGTCAATGCCCTAGTTGCGTTCTTAATAGGAATACTACACTAATTATCATCCTATCAACGGGAATTCCTATATTCTAGTAGGGGCTATACTTAGGAATTTATCAGGGAAGCACATGAATCAAGCAGGATGCAATTGTGTAAGTAGGACAGACTGGAAGGAAGATAAGTCATAGTCAATTATGGATGAGATCCTATATTTAAATCCTAGGTGCAGGCTTGCTCGGTACAGTAACGTAACCGAGATAATATGCTCTGACCTGCATGGGCCACCACTAAAAACATGTCACGCCCCAATCCCAAAATATGTAGGACTAGGATACGTAACCATGCCAGCCGCCCGTATATATGGCAACTCCAATATATGGAAACCATATATACGTACGTACGCTGTATAATGAACAATAATTCATAAGTGGTAAAACTAATCACAATTCACAGGGTAATATCTAAATCTCATCCACAGAAATCACATAAAGATAACCAATAACCATGTAACTAGATCTCAATACAGATATCTAAGAATGACAGTCAGACGAAATCAAATCTACTGCCAAAATAGAATATAAAAAGAAACCAGAATACACACCATATAAGAACAACATCTGACAATCACGAGGCTCGAAGAGAAGACCTCCTCGAAATATAAGTAACCTGTCCGGATCTGTGCTCCTGTGAATACTCAAGAAAATATACACCTGGCAGGGGACCAGGTCCTCAGAGGGACATAGCAAGATACATAAAAATGACATGCCATAATGTAAATACTGAATAAATAAATGGGGTAGGCTAACCATCTAAGTGAATGCAATTTAAAGACCTTGTAGTACGCATGGGAATGTGTGGCTAGACATATGCTGACGTAATTTACCAATCCGTAATGACTGACTAGTATATGCCACATATGCCCCCGTTCAAGGGAACTCTGCAATCGACCATCTCCAAGGAGCATGATGCGAAGGTATAAAACATCATGGAGGGGGTGTCCCATACGCCTACTAGTATCTTTCCCGCCCAATATAGATGTACAAGTCGTGAAAACGACGTGGACACCTCCTACTATGATGCAAGTCTCAATAAAATAAACAACTGAGCTAAATACCACTACACGTGTTGCTCACACTGATGGCCAGTCGCGCATGAGGCACGCGTCCCTACATGAACTCACTCTGTGACGTGTAATGATACGTGTCAAGGCCTAGGAAGTTATATCAATAATTTCACAACTTTTAGGTGGGTCTACTAGACACTAGGTCAGACACAAGTCCTAACGTCAACGCCATCGTTGACTGCACCCGAGTCTGCCGGACGCGCATATTTTATATAATAAATAAATATGTAACTAACAATAACTGAATTTAAACAGTATAACAAGGCAGGGTATACTTGCCTGGCAAGAGAGCTGCAAATATGTAACGTCCCGATGTCAAGTACCAAGTGTCAGAAACTATGGCCTCAGAAAGAAAGTCTCCGGATGCTGAAATAAACATCACTAACAGTCTCAGAAAATATCAAATAGCTAGAAACGCCTGTCCTTAAGTCCAATTTGGACACAGGGGCAAAAATGACAGTTTTCGGTCAAAGCGGGGTCCACATGTGGGCCCATTTTGCACCGAAAAACGTGTCAGAGTCAAAGGTCTCCAAATTTGCCAAACTTAGTGTCAATAAGTCCAGAACGTCGATACGAACCCAACAGAATATCCAGAACTGGATTCCGATGTGCCGATCACAAAATCGCCCGTCAAGTGGAGCCGGTGGGGCCCACGATACGGGGTTTTGTCAACGTTCTCAGAATCGAACCAAACTTGGATCACAGGACCAGCGTATCGCTACGAGTCCGATGGTGCAAGTTTCATTTCGATCCGACGTGTATACACAAAGTTACAGTGTGTTCCAGAACTGACGGATACGGGACGGTGTCGGCGGATACGTATTGATTCCGGTGTGCACGCACATCCAAATCAACTTCTCCGAACTCCTACACGTCCGTATCAACGTCGCGCACGTTTCGGTAAAGACCGTGTGCGACCAAGTCGTCCCGTTTGGCGGGGCGTACCCAGTTTCGGGGTGAATCGGGTCGTTATTTTTCCTGTTTTTGGATCGCGGTTCGCGATCGCCACAGGACGTGATGCTCCGAGCGGGTTACACGAGCACCGAGATGGTTACATAGCCTACGTGTCAAAACTGACGGAATTGAAAACGGAACTACGAGGAGATAGAACGGGTTACCTGAACAGGGCTTCGTGGAAACTGAATTCCGCGTGTCCGTGAGTCGTCTTGACACAGGATTTGTGTCCTGGACGTGTCCGGGCTGTGTCCAGCTCCTGTGTCCGGTTCTGCTTGAGTCGGGGTCGTCGCGGGGTGGTCCGGAGCTACTGCGGGCAGGTCTCCGGGGTCGTCGGCTCGCCGACGGAGGAGCTAGGTCGTCGCTGCTGTGTTGACCTCGTCGAGGAGGATGGGGGAAGAAGTTGTGGCTGTGGGGGGGGTACTGCTGCTGCTCCGGTCGCATGGGAGGCGTCGTGCCAGAGCTCGAGTGGTGGTTGTGGCGAGGAGAAGGAGGAAGAGGATGAGATGTGGGTGATGATGATGGTGGTGGTGGCTGTGACCGGTGATGGTGGTGGAGGGTGGTGGTGAAGACGTGGGGGTGGAGGAGAATAGGAGGAAGAGGAGCGGCGGGGGAGGAAGGAGATCGGGAGGAGGAGATGGAGGAGCTCAGTGGCGGCGGGGGTGGGCCGAGGTCAGGGGAAGAGGGGAGGAGGAAGTTGGGGGAAGGAGGGGGGATGAGGAGAGAGGGGCCAGCGGGGGGGCTCGCGCGGCCAGGGAGCTCGCCGGGGGTCGGCTCCGGCGAGGTCGGCTCGCCGCCGGCGGAGGGGGGGGTTGCCGCTCCGACAGGGGGGTGGCTGCGGCCAGGGTAGGGTTAGGGTTTTTGTTTTATTTTCTTTTATTTTCCTTTTTCTTTATTTTATAGAAAATTATATTAATAAAATATGTAAAATATCTAAAGATATTTACAAGATATTTTGGGATATTTTTCGGGATCTTTTCAGGTTCTTTTCGGGTGGGTCCCGTCTCCAAATGGACGGTGCAGGTTCACCGGCCAATGAGGGGGTGACACCTTGCACTGAAATTTGCAGGAAAGTCCCTGTAATTTCATAAATTGCGTAAAAGTCCTATTTTGGGAAATTGCGCAATTATAAAATTGTCTAGAAAAACACCCGATTCTTGAAAATTCTAAAATTCACAGAATTGAGGGAAATTGCTATGTGAGGGCCCTGGGGGGAATGGGGGTTAGTCTGGGCAGGGTTGGACCTGATTTCTGGGTGATACGGGCCATCGTATTTGTTAATTAATAAATACTGCGCACGGTGTTCTCTAATTATTTAGAGGCAGGTAGGGTCATAATTTTTCTACGGTGTCAATACACTAAATGTAGTATACTCAGTGTAAAAAATTAACGTATTTGGGTAAAGAGCAGGAAATAAAATAGGAAATAAATACGAACGTTTTGTAACAATATTTGTGCGTCTCAAACGAGGCACAAAATGGAGTATCTGGGAGTTGCACAAAATTCAGGAAAATAGTCTGACATGTCTAGGACAGGTATGTGAACTTTGTTCGGGGGTAACAGTCAAGATAAAGCTCCAAATAATTAGGAGATGGACAGCGCACAAGTCAACAGAATTTGTAAGCAAAATAAATTAATAAATTACAATAAATCCTAAATGGCTAAAAATAATTCCAAAATACTGGAATCTGGTCGAGGGGGTTTACATAACTTATAAGAATTTTGCCCTCAAAATTAAAAATAACACATAATAAGCTATAACTCATCAAGCAATGCTACGGACATACCTATGACCGGTGGAGCTGGCCTTTGCATTAATCTGTTGGGCTCTGTTAACATACTGGGAATACTCTTGAGCCTGGTGTTTGTTTGATCCGTACCTCGAACACTGTCCTAACCTTCGTCAGCAACTAGGACGGTTATTATCTTAGCATTCTTCCTAGGTAATACGTCATCATCCTATAGTATCCACAATAAAATCGGGTGACTTAATTTTTTGCAATTGTCTTTAGCAGCAACAGGTCTAATCTAGCTAGTCAATCATACCTAGCCTAGAAACTCAACTCAAACAATTTTTAGGAGAAGTATATGTAATAAAATACTACATAAGTCTCTACTCAATACATAGTACTAAGAATATATAGAATACCTATAACAATTATCTATTCAGTCATTCTAAGTACCCTAGAATAAAAGGTAACCAATAAGAATACTAACCCTAAAATTTATCAGCTAGGGCAAATTGGATAGAGGTTCTAATGACACCACCTACTACTAAGGATTAGGTTCAGCAAGCTCTTGTCCTATTAGTCCAAAGTCTAAATCCCTATCTCTTAAGCAGTTTATGTGTAATCCACAACATTCAGCTGTCATTCCTGTCAGACTTCTATCTTCCGTTTATACCCCATACTCACGTGTCAATATACAACCTAAGAGTCCAGTGGTAATCGTCTACCGATTGACTAATGAGTCGGTGTGTGACTTAAACATGTATCTTGTTCCTCGAAATTTGTAGCACTACGAGGCTAATCATCAATTTCTACTTGTGCTAAATCCTCAAAATTCTAAAAGCATTACAATACTATAATTATTATCCCTCCAGTCTATATCAAAAATTTTGTCCTTGGGTTACGTGACTCCAATATATTTTTCTTATCCTTGTCTCCTACACACCGTAATATCTTTCTAGTACATTGATCTTGTTTCCAACTCTAAGCTCCGTCAAAGGTAAGATATGGACCTCGTATCCCTGTCAGACGCTATACCTACTGGCATTCCATGCGGTCACACGATCTCCCTCATATACATATCTGTTAAGACCTCCGTAGATTATCGAACTCTGAAAGGTAAAGAGTGAGCAGACTTTGTAAGTCGATCCACGATCACTCATACCATATTACGAACACTGGGGCTCCTCGGAAAGCCCATAACGAAGTCCATAGTGATGTACTTCCATGTTCACTCAGGTATCGTGAGTGGATTAAGTATCCCTGCAGACCTCTGATGCTCAGCCTTGACCTGCTGACACACCAGGCACTTTGTCATAAGGCGGCTATCTCCCTCTTCATTCTATGCTACCATGAGTACTGTCTTAAGATCTCTTTACATCATGTGTCTCCTGGATGAATAGAGCATGCTAAACTGTGCGCCTCCGATATCAGCTCCTGATAAAGTTATCCTTTCGGAACATAGCGACGATATCCACATCTCAAAGTCCATCCTCGTATATGCGTAATCATGTCTGCATCCCAGCCTTTGTTCTTTGTCGAAGCCTCTGGAATCTGACTTCTATTGGTAAGGCAGCCTTGATCTTCTCAACCAATATCGATTGCATCTGCTAACTTGACAACTGGCCGTCTGTTCTGGGATAATGACCTCTATACCTAACTGCTCTAGATCTCTCAACTGGTGTTGCTGTGTAATCACAAGAATGCCATGAGTCTCCTGCTCAATACGTCAGCTACTACGTTGGCTTTTTCTCGGATGGTACTGTAGCTCAATCTCAAAGTCTGTCATTATCTCGAGCCAACGTCCTTGTCTCTGGTTCAGGCACTTCTCTAAATTTTTTTTAAAAGAAACTCCAGGCCAGGTACTTGTCACGAATCTCATCTTGTTGCCACTCTACCCTTTTACCTCGAACCTGAGGTCTCTCCTACTTTACTCCATGCGTACCCTTTATCCAAACTATATGGGTACCATTAGGTTCATAACTGGTCGTTCATTATTGGTAGTTCACGATATCCAACTCAAGGCTAACATCTGTCGATACTCTCTCCTTCAATCTAATTGCTCTATTCCCGATACTAGCTTAACTAATCGAATTATCAAAGGTGAAAACACGAGACTAATAGTTAATGACTACCCAAATAAGTCAAGTATATCTAATCTAATTTGAAAACTACCTGTAGTACTCAGCTATCTCTTCTTCCAAATATTAAGCCTATCAATCAATGTCTAGCAATCTACCTATCTGTTTTAGCTTAGTCTTGATCATTATCTAGAGGGTGGAAAAATAATATAGGTTGGCTACTGTAAGTCACCAGGTAACTAGGGGTTAACTACTATGGTTTGCTACCCTAGTTACTATCTCATACCCTATTTTTATTAGTATCCAATAATCTTCTTCTAGAGGTGAATCTAAGATTCTGTCTTGCCAAGTTCATCAGGTCATTCCTTGTATCACTACCATAAGACTACACCTACTTCCTCGTATCATTGTCATAGGGCTACGACTAACCTTAATATCTAGTTATGTCTCTCCTAATTTATTCTAGCGCCTTTAGAATTAAACAACCCTTCTAGCTTCTAATACTGACAGGTCACGGCTACCTTAAGTAAGGGTCTAGTTTATAAGTCTCTACTTATATGTCTAATTCTTATACCAACAGTCTATACTAGCTCTATTATCAAAAAAGAACTTATCAACCTTCTCTACCATGGTTAACCATCTAATAAAACCATCTACTCAAAATATCTTATCAACTATGCCATCTTCGTCTTGACGAGGATCTGTTCCTGAAGGAAATCACCGTACGCGAGCATTCATCTTCCCGAAATAAGGAAGATGAGAAACAATAATAATGATATCGGCGGTAAATGAACGAATACAGTTATGAAGTCCAAGGGCGACAATCGAATACAAGAGGAGTTTTAAAAATTGGTTATGGATTGAGATCTTATTCACATTAATCCTAAGTTGCAGGCTCGTTCGGTACAGTAACGTAACCGAAACGATATGCTCAGACCTGCATGGGCCACCACTAAAATCATGTCACGCTCCAGTCCCAAAATCTATGGGACCAGGCACATGGCAATGGCCAGCTGGTACGACTCCGTAGGACTTTTCAATTTAATGGACCCGACGAAGTGCACTTACGCTGTCCATGGTCAAGTGATCCAAGTAATAATCTATCTCCAACATACAACAACTAAATCTAAATCTCAATCCAGGGTAAGTAATCCCAAGGAAGAACGATATGCATCATCAGACTGCAGCCCAATAATACATCCGTTCGAATAGACCAGAAGAATAACATAGGTCTATAAACACTAGGCTATAAAAGCAGAATAAAATAGAAAGTAATAGATGACTGAAATAGCTGGAAATATAAATATACCTGCAATGACGTCCACACTCTACTAGATTAAATATCCTGCAACTGCACAAACAACCTGGAAGGGATCCAGGTCCTCAGAGGGACGTAACAAGATACAAAAATACATGTCATAAAGTAAATACTGAATAAATAAATGGGGCTGTGCTAACCATCTAAGTGAATGCAATTTGAGGACAACTTAGTGCGTATGGGAAAGTATAGGCTAGACATATGCTGACGTAATTCACCAATCGTCGTGACTGACTAGTATATGCCACATATGCCCCTAGAACATGGGCGCTCTGCAATAATAACGTCCATCTCCGAGGAGCATGGTATCTGTATAATAACGTCCAACATTCTATAGAGTGTGGTATCTGCAAAAATAACAAGTGACGCCCAACACTCTAAAGAACGTGGTATCTGCAATATATATATACGTCCGTATCACTCCGTCGAGTACGGTATCTGTATAAAAGGAGGTGGGTGTCCCATACGCCCACTAGTCGTCCTCTCCGTCCAATGATCTATGCATGTCATATCCACAACACGCCTTAGCTACTACGCCGAGGTGTCATAACTCTGGCTCATAGTCTATCGTTAGAACAATAGTCCAACCTTACAACCAAACAAGGATAAGGATTGGACCTTCGTACCACAATATTCTATGCTCCGACTACTAATAACTGCTAACTCTTTAATCATGCATCGCTAATAGCAGTTATTTCCTATCCGTCGCACGCCTACACGTACAGGTGGCCAACCACATACGCAAGTCCGTGCCCTACATGAGACTCACAACACGTGTAAAAAATGTGTCAAGGCCTGGGGAGTCATACCGATAACTCCACAACTTTAGGTGGGTCCACTAGACACTAAGTCAGACACAAGTCCTAACGTCAACATTTTCGTTGACTGTACCCGAGTATTCTCGGACGCACACAGTTATATAATATTAAATTAAATAAATATGCAACTAAAAATAACTGAATTTAAACAGTACAACAAAGACAAGGTATACTTGCCTGGAAAGAGAGCTGCAAATGTGTAACGTCCAGATGTTAAACACCAAGAGTCAGAAACTATGGCCTTAGAATGAATATCTCCGGATGTTGAAATAAACATAACCAACGTTCCCAGAATAAGTGAAATAGCTAGAAAATACTACCCTTTCATCCAATTTGGACACAGGGGCAAAAATACAGTTTATGGTCAACACGGGGTCCACAAGTGGGCCCCGTCTTGCACCGAAAAATGTGCCAGAGACAAGGTTCTCTAAATTCGTCAAACTTAGTGTCAATAAGTCCAGAATGATGATACGAACCCAACGGAATGTCCATAACTAGATTCCGATGAGCCGATCACAAAATCGCCCGTCAAGTGGAGCCGCGGGGGCCCACGATACGAGATTTTGTCAACGTTCTCAGAATCGAACCAAACTTGGGTCACAGGACCAGCGTATCGCTACGAGTCCGATGGCGCAAGTTTTGTTTCGAAATGACGAGAACACACGAAGTTACAACGAGTTCCAGCACAGGGCCGATACGGGGTGTCGTCGACGGATACGCGTTGATTCCGGTGTGCACACACATCCAAATCAACTTTCGTGAATTCCCACACGTTCGTATTGACATTGCGCACCTTTTTGATAAAATTAAAATGCGACGTGGATGCCCGGGTTGACGGGACCCACTCCGTTTCGGAGGATTTTAGTATTTTGAAAATGGTTTTTATTCAATTTTGGATCTAAACTAACAAACAATATAAATTAATTTAAATTATTCTAAATGAAGACGTTAGAAGAGGGTTACCTAGCGAACACATCTTTGAAGATAGCTCGCAGAATGGTCGAGCGATGGAGGTGTGATCGCACCGGGAAGTGGGTTGGTCGAGGCTCGGTTCCACAATTTGAAGAAGAATATGAACAGTAGCAGCAGCAGGGCGTAGTCGTCGCAACGACGTTCTGGAGGAGGAGAAGGGGAGGGAAAGCCCGGGGGAGCGTCGCCGGTCGTCGGGGCGATGCTCGGTGGTCTCCGACGGGTGGGGGTGGCTCGGCAGCGGCTACAGCAGCAGTTGGAGCAGCAACAGCAGCAGTGGGTGGCGGTGGCTGCTGCTCCTCGTGGAGAGGTCGAGAGGGAGGGTGATGGTGGCAGCAAACGGAGGTGGGGGTGGCGGTGTCGAAGAATCCGGAGGGGGAGGGTGATGGTGGTTGGCGGTGGTCGTGATGTCGGGGAGGGGAAAAGTGGAGAAGTCGGTGGTGATGATGATGATGGTGGTGTTGGCGGTGATGGGGGTGGTGTAGACAACGGCAGTGGTGATGTCGAGTAGGGAGGGAGGAGCTGGGGTGGTGATGGTGGTTGGCGGTGGTTGGAGGAGGCGGTCGAGGAGATGGCGAGGGGGACGAGTGGAGGTAGGGATGGCGGCACGGTGGTGTTGCTCGGCCGAAATTAAGAGGGGAACGGTGGGGATGGAGGTGCTGATGGTGGCTCGTGGTCGTGGTGGTGGTGGTGGTGAACTCGGGTTCTGTCAGAGATAAAGTCGTGGGCGGACAGCGGGGTCGTGGCGGCCGGAGGAGAGCTCGGGGTGGAGGTTCGTCGGAGAGGAGACGACGATGGCGGAGTCGAGTGGGGAGATGTCCGCGGTGGTCGAGGTCGGCCAGGCGAGCGGCGGAGCTGCTCCAGCGGGGGGGGGGGGGGTCGGCTCGCTGCGGAGGAGGCGGAGAATAAGGAGGGTGGCGGCTAGATCTAGGGTTAGGGTTTAGGGAATTTTAGAAAATTTTCTTTTAAGAAAAATAAAAGTAAAAGAGAAGGAAAAGTAATTTATATATATATGGAACTTGGGTTTGGGTTGACCAAGGTAAGTGGGCTTAGTCAACATCTCCTTGGGATGGACCAAGGCTTGACAAGGGGATGTTTGGAGGGCTATAATTTACATTATTTAAATACAAGGCCAAAATTAAGTGGGGGTGATGTTGCGCTTTGCACATTCTGAAAATTATGGAAAATTTTGTATGAAGGAGAAAAATGGGTTTCTTCATGTATTGTCCAATGGTGTGGACATCTCAATGCACTTTTGCATAAAAGTGCCCAACAATTGAAAATTTGCACAAAGACAGAAATTGGGTTTAAATTAATTGAAAATAAATGCGCACGGTGTTCTTGAATTAATTGAAAATATCTGAGACTAAAATTTGGTGGGGCACAAGCGTCATTGACATAGAAGACTCATAGTATAATATTATCATAAATTGGGTTGTACAAAACGGGTCAAGATTGTGTCTCCAATTTCAATTAGAACGCACCAGGAATACAAATTTGGATTTAATTGGATTTAAACACGTACGTTTGTAACGATTTTTGTGCAACTAAAATAAAGCACAAAGGAGGGTATTTATGAGTTACACAATGTCAGAATGGAAGGCTGGCATGACTAGAAAAAGTGTATGGAATTTGTCTGCAGGTAATAACTAGTGTAGTATTCTAAATCTCGGAGCAAGGGTAAGGTGCACTAAGTAATATAAATATTGCACAACAGATATAAAATATTGTAATCAAATCCTAATTGGCTCTAAATTAACCCTAATCTCTCTATCTAAGCTAAGTGATCCTAAATTTTGGTCGAGGGGGTTTACACGTAGATATCTTTTTAAACTTGAGTGTGATCCTTCGACCCGGTTCGTAGTGATTGTCCCATAATGCTTCACCATGTTCGTCCATGCTAAGACGAATTGCTCTTTATGTGGTTCTAGCCAAGTATCTTTGATATAAGATATGCATGTCGGGTTACTCGTCTCGCACTTTTGTTGGAATATGTACCATGCTGTGTCGTAGCTGTCTGTAGTACTTGCTCGCCATACAAGACTCCAATCACTGTAGAATTCTTCGAAGCAAAGCATGTCGATTTTATCGTTCACATTTTTAAATTTTCTCTTGCATTGAGCTTGGATATTTCGATTTATATGCCAAGTGCATAGTAGTCTATGCGCATGAGGAAATACAATATCTATAGCATTTATCAGCGCATATTCTCTGTCGGTAACAAAAACAGAGGGCTCTTTGTAACCTGTGTAAAGGGATTGTAGTTTCTTCAATGCCCATGTGTAATCCTCTACTGTCTCACTCTTCATAAAACAAAAAGCGATTGTAAATGTTTTTCCCGTAGACGTAAATCCAACAACGTGAAAAAGAGGCATCTTGAACTTGTTGGTCTTATATGTACAATCAAGGATCAACACGTCTGGGAAGGAGCGAGCCAAGTGTGTGCAATCAGGATGAGCCCAAAACAACGAAATAAGTTCATTAGTTTGTGGATGTCTTCTATGGTACTCCACGTAGTGATGCTCCCCAAGCAACTTCAATACTTGCTGCATTGCCATTCTTCCTTTCATACTATTATATTTCGCTCTGGCCAAACTATTATAGATCATCCTCATGGTAGACTTGTTCCCATCTTCTTTTTGTCGCACGACATAATAAATTTATTTCGGTGCAACTCCGGAAAGGAATAATTCTTCAACCAACTTTCTCTCATCCTCCTTCAACCGTGCCACGTAGGCATGACCCGTAAGTGTCCCTGGAATAGGATGATTGTGTCTTCCATTCTTAACTTTGATTATCCACTTCACATCTTCTACTTTTACAATCAACATCTTAAATGGACAACCACATTTTCTCGTCCCAACGTTTTTCTTAGGGATTTTTTTTCAACAACACCCTTTTTTTATGATGCTCCCTAAACACACCTCCTCTTTCGCACCCAGCTCTACATATTTTCGGCCCGGCCGAGATCTGATGGATCTTGCAATGACAATTACTATGTTATATCATCTTCCAACTTCTCTGCACCAATCTAATGCTTCTTCCTGGGTTGCAAATTGAATATCCGTTGAGAATATATCATCCACATCAATCCCAATAGCAGGATGTACCACAACATCTGTACAAGGTTGGTCCTATAACCAATATAAAATAATATAAAAATTAATAACTTCATATAATTGACACTTCAAATAATTTAGTGTTTAAGATCCAGGACTTTCACTATTTTGACAGTCCTATTAGTATATAGGACTGTCAAAATTATGACAGTCCTACTTTTATATAGGACTGTCAAAATTCTGACAGTCCTGTATTTATATAGGACTGTCGAATTATTGACAGTCCTATATTTATATAGGACTGTCTAATTTTATACAGTCCTTACACGATGATTGTCGAAATAGGGTTATCATTTTACGTACCGTACGTGCTTCGGAATAACCGACATGTTCTTCGGAACGTCCGGAGTGCATATTTAATGGATTGCATGATCCGACTTCGTCATCGAAGATATTTTCATGCATTGTTCCTACAATAGTAAAAAAAACTAATTTTTTTTCTGACAATCGCAAAACTTATTCATCGTATGTTGTCAAAAACATATCGGAAGAATATTCGTTGAACAATCACCAAAGCAAAATTCTCTTCCACTTGGGACCACAACTGTCAATTTTTAAATTTAGGTTTAGATTTGGAGAATGAGAGTTTCTTCAAGTGAGGGTAAAAAGCCTAAAATAGAAAATTTGCTCACTTATATAGCTTGGTGTGGGGTAGCCCTAAGTAACTTTAAGAGTGACAAACTTATAATTTTAGAAAAAATTACATTGGGCTACCCCCAAGTAATACGTGTAGTGCCCTTATCAAAAGCCTTTCTTAAGGCAATTTATAAGGGCACTACTATATTTACTTGGGGCTAGCCCAGGATTGGGGCTAGCCCACTAATGAGAAAACTTTACTTATACTAACCCATTATTTTACTCATACTAGCCCACTCCTAAACCCTCCCAAACACTCCCAAATCCTTCCCACCCCACCGGAGCTCTCCCCCCTCCCGCCGGCCGATCTCTGAGAGTTTGTCCTCCTCCTCCTTGTCGATGGCTCCCAAAGTCTCGAAAGAACCAAGGTACAAATTATCATTCTCCTTGTGTTATTGTATTTGCAAAATTGTTCAAATTTTTTAAAAAATCCTATTGCATTTTGAAAATTTTGAGTTATTTTCTTTCCATTTTTCAAATGAGGACATACAAGTCCTTGGCGGAGTTTAGGATGTAGTTTAGACGTTCACTTGGTTGATCGAACACGATTTTAGGGCATACAATGTCGAGAATCGTCGACATTGTCGAGCAGTATCGGGCGGGATTGTAGATTTTCCTACAGTCCCATATAGATTTAGGACTGTAGGAAAATCGGCAGTCCTATTTATATTAAGGACTGTCGAATTGTCTACAGTCCTAAATTTATATAGGACTGTAGGCATTTCAACAGTCCTAAAAAATT
Source organism: Iris macrosiphon (assembly GCA_036927795.1). Classification (NCBI taxonomy): domain Eukaryota; kingdom Viridiplantae; phylum Streptophyta; class Magnoliopsida; order Asparagales; family Iridaceae; genus Iris; species Iris macrosiphon. The sequence goes on along the minus strand of JAYESA010000018.1, from coordinate 15,327,776 downwards.
AGGACTGTTGAAAATTTTGCAGTCCTGTATACTTACAGGACTGTAGAAATTGCTACATTCATGAATGTAAAATTAAATTATTATGTTAAAATAGAAATTATTTTTTTGTCTTATAGTCATGCCCCTGGAAAGGACACTGTGGATGAAGATATGAGAAGATGCCCTACTGCGTCGATGCGTAAGGAACGCACAGTTTCGCGTACTATTGAACCAGGCGTCACTATCCGCAAGCTCGAGGCACGCCCTGAAGTGAGGAAACGTCGATTAACGAAGAAGACTGCCAATCGTTCGAAGAGACGTGCTCCTCCTAGTTCTTCCGGTTCTTCTTCCTCCTCCGATGAGGATATGCCAAATATTCTAAATCAGCCTACTGATGGTTCAGGACCTTCTCAGCCTGTAGATAGTCCTGTCGAGAGTCTCCCACAAACTCTCGGAAACCGGACTACTGATGGTTCAGGACCTTCTGAGCAGGCAGATAGTCCAGTCGACACTCGTCCAAACGGTTGCTCTATGTTATCGTCGATCGAAAACCATATTGCATACCAAATATGGAATAATCCGGTAAGTACATTACGTTATGATAAATTTATATATAGTTGTAAGTTCAAAGTTTATTTTACATAGAGGTATAATTTTATCCAATTGTTGACTTTTCAGGAGAGTGGTCGTATGTTGACGGTGATCAACCACGGGAAAAAATGTAATACATGGAGGTATGAATTATTGGGAGATAATGTGAAGGCAAAAATCAGTCCCACCGGTCTACAATATTTGGGTAGCTACTCATATACGACGGTGGATAATGCACTGATTTCAGCATTTGTAGAACGGTGGCATCCAGAAACTAACACTTTCCATCTACCCAATGGGGAGTTGACGATTACCCTTGATGACGTCCATCATATATTGGGACTTAGGGTTGATGGTCGAGTCATGATGAATCAAACTTTTGATGAGTCGAGCATCAACTTTTACGACTATATTGTGGATTATGTATCAGGGTGTCTGGGAGTTGATGCCACTAGTTTTACTAGTCTTCGAGAATTCAAGAAGTCCTACGGACTTCCTCTAAAATATTTGGAGAAGATATTCGCTGAGCCGGCCCCCAAAATTGATAATAGCGAAAATGTGGCCCGCGGATATGTGCAGTTCATCTTAGGGGCTGTCGGCATTACCGATAAGTCTGGAACGTCCATAAATGCCAAATATCTCCTCAATTTGGACAATATTGACACGGTGGACGAAATTTCTTGGGGAAGCGATATACTGGCATACCTTTACCGCGAGCTTGGTGCGGCATCCCGTGTGGGTTCGAAGACAATATCCGGATGCCAGACTCTACTCCATGTATAGATATATCTTTGTCAACTTGTATACATAAATTTAAATTATGTTGTTTATTTTTGGACTAATATATTTTTAACCTGGTTACGTGAAGGCATGGATATACGAGCACTTTCCAACCCTGCAGCGGGCGAAACTGAACCGAGGGTATGACGAGAACCTGCCTAGAATGTGCCGATGGAAGCCAACTAAGGAAGATGCCAAACGTTCTCACACATTAGCCGCCCTACGGTATGCACTCGAAGATATGACGACAGAATAGGTGAATTTAGACCTAATTTTGTACTTAATTGGTATTAATTTACTACGTTATGCTAAATGACGTTATGCTAAATTTTATGTGGTGCAGATTGTATGGGATCCATACCGTGATTTGCGACAGACTAGCCGTCCATTGCAACCAATCGCCTTATATCACAGTCTTATCAGTTGTCATAAAATCGTAGAGGCTTATATGCCGGATAGAGTGCTCCGTCAGTTTGGCTACGTACAAACTGTCCCAAGGCGCACTTTGAAAATGATAACTCCTCCGTGCGGGACAAAACCGCTAAACTATATTCCTGCATCGTTCAACTGGGTATCGGCCTTCTTCATCGAGTGGCAACGCTACGTTATTAGAGATACCGACCGGCAAGCAGCAGTCAATTTGGCGGAGTGCAGCGACGACTACCTCGCCTACTACGCCGGTGTCGGACTACCGACCTTGTTCCAACCGGAGGGGATATTGTGCGTGTACCGTCAGATCTTCCTGCCAAATCGGTCTTGTATACTGCACTGGTCAAGATAGTGAGCCAACTTGTAGACTTTAAGTTTGATATTTGTAACTGTGGCTAACAAAAATTTTCAATTCTCATGAATAGACAAGGAAAGTGAAGAAGTTGGGAAGAAGCCTCGTAAGTTGCCAGGGTTCGAATTATATGACAATCAATGACGAACTCCAACAAATCGACAACGCTGAAGATTTTTCTTTCTTGGAAAATAGAGAGCAACGTACAAAGAGGCGCCATGAAGTTTAAACAATCATTTTGAGTTTTAAAAGTTTGACTGAATATAACTTTTGAGAATTGTCAAAAATTGAGCTATAAAAGTTGTAAAAGTTGTAAAAGTTTGACTGAATATGACTTTTGACGATATTTAGGCTTTGAGTTGTAAAAGTTTAAACTATAATTTTGTCTTGTTGTGACACTTTGAGTTAATTTTGCCTTGTAAAAGTTGTATCAAAGTTTAAACTATCAATTTGAGCTGCATACATAACTGTGCATATATGACAGTGGGTAAACTTTAGGACTGTCACAATTATGACAGTCCTAGTATATACTAGGACTGTCATAATTGTGACAGTCCTAAAGTTACATAACTGTGCATATATGACAGTGGGTAAACTTTAGGACTGTCACAATTTTGACAGTCCTAGTATATACTAGGACTGTCAAAATTGTGACAGTCCTAAAGTTACATAACTGTGCATATATGACAGTGGATAAACTTTAGGACTGTCACAATTATGACAGTCCTAGTATATACTAGGACTGTCATAATTGTGACAGTCCTAAAGTTACATAACTGTGCATATATGACAGTGGGTAAACTTTAGGACTGTCACAATTATGACAGTCCTAGTATATACTAGGACTGTCAAAATTGTGATAGTCCTAGTATCCTGGCAGTCTTACATATTGACAGTCCTAAGTTATTAGTAGCAATGCACAATATACAGTCAAAATCTTCATAACTCCTTTCATTACACAACATACAACATATAGTTCAATATACAGTTAAACATACATGGATCAACACAAAATACATTTTAATATACAGTATCAATCGATTAGAATATCAAAGTAGTCGTCCGGCATGATTTTTGGATCCTCCATCTTCATCATCTTCTTATAGGCAGCCATTGCATCCTTGTAGGGTGTCGTCCATGCGATCGCTTCCTCAGGTGCGTGTTTATACCAAAGCGTAGAAGGTGGCAGAATAGAAGAATGAGCGATCAACCTTGGGATGACGAAGTGTTGTCCGACAAGCCCTATGCAACATAGATTGGATACTCGGTGTTCGGCCGGGGGAGGCACACATTGGAAAGAAAGTATTGTTAATACCTTGTGAGATAATTATAATAGGTAACTTATACCTATTAGAGAATACGTAAGCAGCAGGCGGGACATCCATGTAATGGTCTGGCCCGGTAACTGTTTTCGTACAAGGTATGCCTGCCAACAAATCTCCAACAATTTTTTTGCCAAGTATCTGGCTATAGAATGCTAGTCGCGACTCCAACTCCTCGTACAGCTCTTCCCTAACCTGTCTCCATCCTGCTTCAACTGAATAGCCTAGTTGTCTTGCTAGTGTATGGTATCCACAATGGCCATCCGCAGGAACATCAATAATAGCCCAAATGAAATTCCGTATCTCAGGTAGAAAATTATCAATGTATAGACTATAAGAATCAGAAAAGTTATCAAAACCCTCCGCCGTGACTGCATCTATCGTTTTTTGTTTCTTCCCCCTTCGAATAGTTAGTTTACTCTTTTCCTGCGAAAATACCCCCCGATCCATTAAGGACTTTGCCTCCAAACTGCGTTCGATATGTTCAAATAAGGATGGATCTCTTTTAGTTGACTCCTCCTCCTTCTTTTTTGCTCTACTCTTTCTTGACTGTGGTCTTCCCTTAGGAGTTCGAACAACGGATGTCTCTTGCAATCGAGTTGTTGTCGGGACTGCAATCTCTTAGATTTCAACCTCAATGGATCTTCTCTCCGGTTTTGATGTGCCACACCACCTTGCGTGCAGTAGTTTTACTTGGGGCAACGCAAAGAAATTATCTTGCACTTTCACCGTCGGCATTATCGACAGCTGTCGTCAACGTTGATCAACACCATCTATTGGAATAGGTATAGATTCACGACGATATTTGTTGATCTCATGTGCACACGGAAGTCCGAGTGAATGTCGATATGAACAACCGTAAACCTCGAGATCATAACCCACCGACTTCGACCTACGAATCTCCTCAAATAATAACCCCAAGGCCTTGTGAGATACCACATGGGTTAAACCATCCAAGAGGTGTTCTTGCTTGTATTCATGCTTTGCAATATTGAGGCTCATCTCAAATAATGCTACAATATCGTTCACCGTGGCAATAGTCATCAAATGAATCGATTGCCAAACAGAGACAAAATTACCGACCGATGACCGTAGATATCTTTTTAAACATGAGTGTGCTCCTTCGACCCGGTTCGTAGTGATCGTGCCATAATGCTTCACCATGTTGGTCCATGCTAAGACGAATTGCTTTTTATGTGGTTCTAGCCAAGTATCTTTGATATAAGATATGCATGTCGGGTTACTCGTCTCCCACTTTTGTTGGAATATGTACCATGCTGTGTCGTAACTGTCTGTAGTACTTGCTAGCCATACAAGACTCCAATCACTGTAGAATTCTTCGAAGCGAAGCATGTCGATTTTACCGTCCACATTTTCAAATTTTCTCTTGCATTGAGCTTGAATATTTCTATTTATATGCCAAGTGCATAGTAGTCTATGCGCATGAGGAAATACAATATCTATAGCATTTATCAACGCATATTCTCTGTCAGTAACAAAAACAGACGGCTCTTTGTAACCTGTGTAAAGGGATTGTAGTTTCCTCAACGCCCATGTGTAATCCTCTACTGTCTCACTCTTCATAAAACAAAAAGCGACTGTAAATGTTTTTCCCGTAGACGTAAACCCGACAACGTGAAAAAGAGGCATCTTGAACTTGTTGGTCTTATATATACAATCAAGGACCAACACGTCTGCGAAGGACCTAGCCAAGTGTGTGCAATCAGGATGAGCCCAAAACAATGAAAGGAGTTCATCAGTTTGTGGATGTCTTCTATGGTACTCCACGTAGTGATGCTCCCCAAGCAACTTCAATACTTGCTGCATCGCCATTCTTCCTTTTATACTATTGCATTTTGCTCTGGCCAAACTATTATAGATCATCCTCATGGTAGACTTGTTCCCATCTTGTTTTTGTCGCACGACAGAATAAATTTGTTTCGGTGCAACTCCTGAAAGGAACAATTCTTCAACCAACTTTCTCTCATCCTCCTTCAACCGTGCCACGTAGGCATGACCCGTAAGTGTCCCTGGAATAGGATGATTGTGTCTTCCATTCTTAACTTCGATTATCCACTTCACATCTTCAACTTTTACAATCAACACCTTCAATGGACAACCACATTTTTTCGTCCCAACGTTTTTCTTAGGGATTTCTTTTTCAACAACACCCTTTTTTTATGATGCTCCCTAAACACACTTCCTCTTTCGCATCCCAGCTCAAGATATTTTCGGCCCGGCCGAGATCTGATGGATCTTGCAATGACAATAACTACGTTATGTCGTCTCCCAACTTCTCTGCACCACTCTAATGCTTCTTCATGGCTTGCAAATTCAATATCCGTTGAGAAAATATCATCCACATCAACACCAACAACAGGATGTACCACAATATCTGAACAAGGTTGGTCCTATAACCAATATAAAATAATATAAAAATTAATAACTTCATATAATTATCCAGGACTGTCACTATTTTTACAGTCCTATTTTTAAATAGGACTGTCCAAATTATGACAGTCCTACTTTTATATAGGACTGTCCAATTTATGACAGTCCTCTATTAATTTAGGACTGTAGAATATTTGACAGTCCTATATTTATATAGGACTGTCTAATTTTTACAGTCCTAACTCGTGACTGTCGAATTAGGGTTGTCGTTTTACGTACCGTACGTGCTTCGGAACAACCAACATGTTCTTCGGAACGTCCGGAGTGCATATTTAATGAATTGGACGATCCGACTTCGTCATCGAACATATTTTCATGCATTGTTCCTACAATAGTCAAAATAAACTAAATTTTTTTCGGACAATTGTAAAACTTATTCATCGTAGGTTGTCGAAGACATACCGGAAGAATATTACTTGGAGTATCACCAAAGTAAAATCCTCCTCCAACCACAACTAGCAATTTTCAATTTTAGGTTTAGGCTTGGTGGAATGAGGGTTTCTTTAAGTCTAGGTGGAATGCCAAAAATAGAAAAAAATTCACTTTTATACTTTGGTATGGGCTAGCCCCAAGTAACTATGAGAGTGACAAACTTGTAATTTTGGGAAATTTTACATTGGGCTTGTGGGACTGTCAAAATTATGACAATCCTAACAATTTGTAGGACTGTCAAAATTTTGACAGTCCTTCCAAGTGGTAGGACTGTCAAAATTTTGACAGTCCTGATTATAACAGTCCCGAGTTTGGACTAGCCCCAAATAACTTTTAGGATGACAAACTTGTAATTTTTTGTAAATTTTCAATGGGCTAACCCCGAGTAAAATGTGTAGTGCCCTTATAATTTGCCTTTCTTAACTACCATCTTCCTTTCCCCCCACCCGACTTTCTGATTGACTTCAAAACCCTAGATTTCCACCATGGCGAGCAACCTTCCCCTCCTCAAAACCCTAGTCCTAACCCTAATTTCCCTCCTCCCATCCCCTTCCCACTCCTTCTCCGCCGAGACCCCCACCGACCGCCGGATCCTCGTCCTCCTCGACGACCTCGCCGTCCGGTCGTCCCACTCCTCCTTCTTCTCCTCCCTCTCCTCCCGCGGCTTCGACCTCGACTTCCGCCTCGCCGACGACCCCAAGCTCTCGCTCCAGCGCTACGGACAGCACCTGTACGACGCTCTCGTCCTCTTCTCCCCCTCCGCCGCTCGTAAGTGTTCACCCAGCGGATCTCTCCCATTTCATTACGAAGTTTGGATCTTTTTTCACCAACATTTGATTGTCAGTGCAAAATAGATCCAAAGTTTGAATCTTTTCACCTAATTGGGTTGTTTGGCGCCGGGTCCTTGTCGCTTCGGACACTGTTCAACACTGCACATACATTCTAAAATGTACACCAGGACCCTCCGAATTGGTGTCATGTCCTTGTATTGTGTCGTGTCGGCATGGTGTCTGTGCAAGCTAGATCCAAAGATTGAATCTTTTCACTTATTTGGATTGTTTTTTTATTATTACGGTTTGGTGGGTCGTTGGATCATCAAGCGATTCTTGATTTCGTTAAACCTTGTCAAAATAGATCCAAAGTTAGAATCTTTGCATTTAATTTGATTGTTTGATGCTGGGTCCTAGTAGTGTTGGACACTGTTCGACACTGTACAAACACTCTAAAATGTACACTAGGACCCTCCAAATTGGTGTCATATCCTTGTTTGTGTCGTGTCATCATGGAATCTGTGCAAGGTAGATACGAAGCTTGAATCTTTTCACTTAATTGAATTGTTTTTTAGGGCTTGGTGGGTCGTTGGATCTCCTCCATTTCCATCCAAATTTGAATCTTTTCACTAAATCCAGTCGTTTCTTGGTGCCTTGTTTATGCGGCTGCACATGCACTCCAAAATATTCACTAGGACACACATCATGTTGTGCCATCTTCGTGTCAGTGCAAAATAGAACCAAAGTTTGAATCTTTTTGCTTAGTTGGATTGTTTGATGCTGGGTCCTTGTCACGTCAGACACTATTGACACTACACAGACACTATAACTCTCCAAATTGGTGTTATGTCCTTGTCTCTGTCTGTATTGTGTCGAGTAGCCATGATCTGTACAAAGTAGATCCAAAGCTTGAATCTTTTCATTTAATTGGATTATATTTTTGTTAGGGTTTGGTGGGTCGTTGGATCATCAGGCGATTCTTGATTTTGTCGATGCCGGCCACGATCTGATCCTGGCGGCAGATTCTTCGGCCTCTGATCTGATCAAGGGGATTGCGACAGAATGCGGAGTTGACTTTGACGAGGTTTGTTATCATTTCTTTGTGTTTTATTAATATGGGATTGATCAATTAATTGCTTTGCTTCTGTAGGATTCGGAGACGGTGGTAATTGATCACAGTGGGTACGTTGTGTCGGAGGCGGAAGGGGACCATACGCTGATTGCCGCAGACGGCTTCGTCCGAGCGGATGTGATATTGGGAGAGAAACCAATCGAGGTGGAAAAAACAGTTTAGTCTAGTGAATTCTCTGTTTATTGATTTAGGGTATTTTAGTAAAAATGCCCTTTTTTAAAGATATCCATAAAACGGTATTTCTGAAACTTGTTACCAAAGTATTGTTCTTACTAGAATCACATTTGGTAAACACACTTCGTTACTGAAATCACGTTTTGAAAATGAGTCTTAATGCAATTTTAAAGAAAACGATAATTTGTTACAAGTTACAAAAGTACAGTTTTCATGGAATATTCTTTAAGAAGACCTTTTTTTGTCAAAAGCCGAAGTTAGTCCACACTAGTTATCGAAGTTGTCCAAAATATGAGCAGCTTATTAAAGATCTAAGCAGAACCTGATGTTACTGAATAATGCTACAATGGGGCTATCCAACAGAGACATAGATTACTTCCATATCACAAACTGTCCAGAAACTACTCCCTTACATTAGTACCAACTCAAGGTTCAAAGTATCGGTATCGGAATCAATATCGGACCATTCCAATGAGTATCGGGGTCGGCGGTATTGGTAATATCGGCGGTTTCGGATCGGAGTATCGGATTTTTTGGTATCGGAAAGCAAATAACTATTAGTAAATTATTGACATTTTAGAAAATATATTTTATACATTTATGCATAGTTTAAAGTATTTTTAGTGTTATTTTTTAGTATTTTTGAAATTGAATGAAATAGTAGTCACCATTGTCGATTGATTTATATGCGATAGATAAGTTTTCCTCATTTATATGCTTTTACAACCTTACTATGCTTTTACGCACTTGCTAATTGGTCTTTTTTAATTCAATTTTCTTTGCCAAATTGATCGGAAAAGAGACCTCTAATGTCGGTATCGGTCAGTATCGGGTATCGGTCGGTATCGGATCGGGACATGCCAAACTATATCGGTATCGGCCGTATCGGATCGGTATCGGCCGATACTTCAAACTATGTACCAACTACAAGGATTGTCAAAACAATTTTTTCGTATGCAAAGGTAAGATTTAAGCTGCATCTCTAGTAGCAGTGCCAGTCACCGTTGCATAATATGCTGCCACTTACTGAAAATCATCCACCTGAATCAGCTTTCTCCTCCTGCTAAAGTTTGTGCCCAAGTATTGAAGAAAAACACTACACATTGGTCTTGTCAGCAAGTGAAACTCTTTTACCCTCAAAAGTAATGGAATTTGTCGCATACCAAATGGAACCATTGCTGTTATCTGGATCGCATCTAGGTCTGAACACTCTGAACTGATTTTGAACAAATTTTTCCCTCCATTGTGTCCACCATGACAAATAGAAGGATTGCAAAATATACCCTATATGAGACGGGGTCGAGAGGATCATAATCTAATAGAGGATCCGGAAAACAAATAAGTTTCTTTGCCTCGGATTTCTCTTAGTTTGTTGCTGTATAGTATTCATACAGTTTTAGTTGTTAGTGAATGGTGTAATTTCTAGCATATCTTTTTGTTATAATAGGTGTGGTAGTTGATGATCAAACTTTTTGCAGGCTCCTGTCCTGTTTCGAGGCATTGCCCACTCATTGAATACTGCTAATAGTCTGGTAAGAACTGTCCCTAAACTTTTATTCCTTGGTGCAGTTTCTCGTTTGATCGGTGAGTTATATTTAATTGTAACCTTTTCATTTTTTGTGTATGATGCATGTACCATTTGCAGATCCTGAAAGTTCTATCTGCCTCTCCTTCAGCATATTCAGCAAACCCAACTACCAAGCTGTCAAGCCCTCCCTCTCTCACCGGCTCTGCAATATCATTGGTTTCTGTTGTTCAGGTTTGGAAATGGTCTATAAATTATCTGAGCAATGGCTTTCCTGCTAATGTTGCCATGATAATGTGAATCGTTGTTGCAGTCAGAACCTCATATGGTTTATAATTTGTATTTCTGATCTGTTGTCAGGATGCAATATATTGATATTTCAGATTATTCAGAACCACCAGAAATCATAACAATATCACTTGTTATGACATAAATTCAAGTGTTACTGGTATTGTTTGCTGCTGTGTATGGATTATAATTTATTAATATGGATGAATTGTTGTGAATAAATGTTTTGGACCAGGATAGCGGAGAATACTTTGGCTACCCACTCGTACTTTGGACAGCCAATTACAGTCTTTTTTGAGGAAGTCTCGTCCGAAACATCACAAAGTTTCCACTAATTTTGATCAATGTTTTGCTGCTACCCTAAAGTTTCTTTCGGCCAAGTTTGACAAATTTTAGGCCATAATGTATCTGAACTTTCGAATACAAGCTTGACACTGAACATCCAAAGGCATATGCCGTTACCGATTTTATTGCACAGCTTGGATCAGTTTGGCTGAAATCTGATACAATGACAGATTATCTAATCAATATCGACCATTTTATTTCAACCTTCGATACCGCTACGTTCAGGGAACTAGGATCCAATGACGAAAGGGCCCAAAACTAGAACGCAAATTTCCATAAATGTTTGGGGGGTGGGGGGGGGGGGGGGGGGGGAGGGGGGATGGGATGGGATGGGGACAGGACATTTGAGAATTTCAGAATTTTTAGTGTAACTAATGAAATTTTCGGAAGTTGAAAAGGGGTGGGGTGGGAGATGCACTAAGTATGTCAGAATTTTTAATTTTTTTAGTGTAACTTACGGACATTAAGAAGTTAGGGGGGCATCCCACCCAACACCCCCTCCTTCCACCCCTCCACGCCATCTTTAGCTCCGTTCCTGGCACATAGATCCTTCAGATAATGACTACTTGTCGGATTTAACTTTCTCCTTCAATTTTTAAAGCAAATTTTTTCATGAGTTTATTACACAATATGCGTATTGCAACAAGTAAGAACAACATCATAAAGCCTAAGCATCATCTTAGACCCCTGGATTTTTTTTCGTATCTTGCAACATTTAACCTAGAAATCTTTTGGACACTCCCTTTGAAAGAACAACCCTCCTTACATGGGAGGCATCAAACTATACCTCAAGAACTTTGTGAAACTAAAAGCTTCAGGAAATACGCCTTAGTTTGTTTCTTGCTGATCTCTTCAAAGGCCTTCATTCTTGTTGGAGTACTACCTGGTTCTTGGGGGCCTGCAAACAATTAGTCTCAAGAAAAGCCAGATGTTATGAAACTTGTGGCCAAATGTTTGTTACAGATGATAAGCCATGAGAGTCTTTGGGAGTCTTTGGGAGTCTTTGGTATCTGTAGATCATGTTGAACTTGCTAGTTGCTAGTAGCTAATACTTTTTAAGGATTGGAATGCTTCTATTCTGCTAGCCTAGGGGTTATTAACTCCTGGATAACTTGTTTTTCCGCTGTTGAAGAAACACTTCTTGAGACATGCATTTAACTTCTCGCTTTGAGGGATTGACAACAAGAGTTGTCTTAGTTGGTCTTGAATCTCTTCTACAAGTAGTTGTAAATCAGATGTCTTTTAAGTACAATTTCCAAAGGTAGAAAGGGATTTGAAGTACTCGTGTCATTATATACAGGGATGCCATTGGCACATTTACTTGACAAAGTCATCTAACATTCAACCAACAACCTCTGTATTGGAGGTCGCTTATGCAAATTGCCTTTTCTTGGGTAAGCTGACATATCAACAGAAGGTTCTTCTTCTAATATAGACCTGATAGGGAAGCTCGTCAACTTGCCCATTGAACCCAATATTCTGTTGGGCTTATGTGGACTCCAAAAAATGTGTTCAACAACAAAGATTAGAGGCTCCAAAGTTGTGAATAGTTGCTAGAAGGTCTTGAATTTGAAATTCAGGAAGATGATGATTTGACTTTGCCATTTTAGTATATATCAGTACTTTCCATATTTTCTTTTATAGTGACCTCAACTTGGCCAGCATTCTGAAGATAAGTACTTTGTCTAATAGCATGGACACTTTTGTCGTGGGGCCATGTCAGTTCTATACATGTTCCGGAGAAACTCCTTTGACACAGGCTGGAAGTTATGAAAAGTGGCCACGAGTTTATACGGGCACTCAGATACTTCTTCTGCACATTTATTGAAAATTTTGGACATAACTTTCATATGCATTTTAATTAAATTAAGACATGAATACCTGTGTCCTGTCTGCGACTTGCTGTGTTCATGTCCTGATGTCTATAATATAAGGTGGTTTGTCCCAATAGCAAACACATTAGGTCATTGTGCTACCAATATTTCTCTCCAAAGTCCAAACTTGTTATTTTAGAGTTGATATCGTAGACATTGTCCACAAAGCTTTTTGGATTAGTATTTGATTTGATTTGATTTCTATATATATCATACACAAATGCTATTTTGTTAATTGTTATATTGTTATATGTTATGAGACAATCGAGAAATGCATATCATAGATCTGTTGACCATGAGTATGATCTTTTCTGCAGGCAAGAAACAATGCTCGTATTTTAATATCTGGCTCTTTGGATCTTTTTAGCAATCGGTTTGTATTTGCTACTGGTTCTTTTAACATTCTATGTATTACCCATCATTTTACTTACTTTTTGCATTATTCAGATTTTTTAAATCTGGCGTGCAAAAGGTTGGTACCTCAACCAAGTACGTAAAATTCTTCGCACTTTTCCTTTTTTCTGGTTTTCGTGCTTCCCTGGTTTGTATTGTTCAAATTTAAAATTACGACCTTATCTTTGTGTCTCTAAATTGTATTCTAAATTTATGTTTTTTCAAAAATAATGCTGCCAAAATTCATTTCCCGTCAATTGAATACCAAATGCCACCAATTTTGTTTATCTTATGGTATACATCATTCTGGATGAGCTTGGGAACATATTTCTTTTTTGGGGTTCTGACATTTGGTAAATGGGCTGAGGTTCACCAATCTAGACTGAAACTCTCTGAGATACCAAAAATTCCATGAAATGTCTCTTTTTGGGAATACTGAGATTTGGTAAATGTCTGGAGTTCAACTAAGGTCCGCAGTATTGGCCGAAAATGGTAGCAACCGATGCCGAAAATGGTAGAAATCATGCAATTATGCAACAATTCATCAATTGCTACATATAATTGATGAAATGTTTAAACTTTAATTTTAATATTTTAGTATTTAAAAGTCTAATAATTTTACAAAGTGCTGAATTCCGACACTTACAATTCTCCAATCTGAAACCAGAAGAATTGCGGTGCTGAAACTGTCAAAACAAAGCCGAACTCTGTATATACCTTGGCCTCATGACTAGTTACTACATAAGTAAATTTCTAGTACAGGCCCTTTTGGCATATCTTATTCTTAAATTGTACTATGCTGAATATTTATGCAATTATCATTGGGAATAATATTACCAGCTATAATTTGAAAAACTGTATAAAGGCAATGCGTTATGGGTGAACATTTTTCTTGTTGTTTTAGCCCTCACCTCGATCTTTATGAGAACAAGAGAGAACAGTTATGATATTGCAATTCATGAAGGAGAAGATAGTTTCTGGATTTGATGATAATGACTTCTGTCTTCTGAGCTTGAAGTATGTTGCAAGCAGAAGAGCAGCGCCTCAAAAGGATTTGTCTTCATTTAATTATTATTATTATTATTTTGTGTGCGTGTGATGGGGTGGGGTGCATCATCGGGTTCTTCCTTTCAGCTCATTGAGGAACATACTTGATTATAGTTCAGGCGTTAACCCAAAAAGGCTAAAAAGATAAGAAACCAACCAAATTAGGGAGGTGATAAAGAAGTCGAAGGAGGTTTCGGAAGAAAAGGTGTTCTGTGTAATTTTTTTTTTCCTGTCAAGAAGGCCAAGTGTATAGACATCATAACTGATCTTATGCTGACAACTTCTTATGAATTAAAATAGGATTGCCGACCACCATAGTCATGGTTACTCAGATATCATCAAATTATGTCTACTTTAGAAATCTCAGTCCTTGTGAAAAATGTTGTATTGGGACATCTATAGTTTCGCTAGGCATGCAGACTGTTAGCATGTAAGGTTTCTGGCGGAATGCAACAATTGTCTGTACAACATTCAATTACATAACTTGCTTTCCACTGGCCACACATCAGCACATCTTGTTTAACACTCAGCCACTTGGTCATGATCCTATATGTCCTAATCTCAAATCCTAACTCTTAATGGTCCTGGTCATCGAAACTGCATGTGCCACTTATGGTGAGCCCCAATGTTACAGAAAGCACTAGGCGGCCCTTTTGCGGCAAGGGGATGCTTAGCGCCTAGGCGTCTCCGATGCGGATTTATGCAAGAAAAAACGTTACCATTGAAAAAAGCTTAGGATCTGTAGTTCATTGAAAGTAATACAAAACTGTATATTTATATGTATATATAAATAAGGATTACACTATAAAGAACTTAAGCAAACACTTAAATGGAACAAAGACTACAATAATAAGTATTGAACAAATAGAATTATAATTTATAATTCACCAAAAAAAGTATAATATGAAAATAAAAGGTCAGTATAATTTTTTTTGGGTCAGGCCAAAAACTGACCAAGAAAATAAAAGGGATCATGCAGAAAAATAATTTTTGAACAAAAAAATGACAAAACAATAACTAGACCAAAATCCCCATAATGTCGCTTTTTCCCGCATAATGACGCCTACCGCCTAGAACGTACAATATACTGAAAATTCTGGCAGTGGATAGCCTCATAGCGCTTAGGCGTCACTTCTTAACACATTTTAGAACACTAGTGAGCCCCATAACTTCGTTGCCCATACTACTGATAGATTTCTCATCTATCAATCACATAGTGTACATCGGAAAAATGGGTTTACTAATATTCGTTACTAAAACTCTCCCTGGTGCTAAATGTTTATACTTTAACTCTTAAGCTCTTCAAGACATACTTTTATGGAAGTGTGACTGCCCATAATGATGATAAGCATAATTTGAAACCCCTTCTGCGCTCATGTGTAGGGCATGTCACACTATATGAAGCCTACATAATACATACATCATTGAATTTTGATCACAAGTCTGTCTATGCCAAAATTTCATTTTCATACATGTAATTCATAATGTGCTTCTGCAATAATTTTCTGAAGAAAGAGTCTTATTTTTTTGTCTGTTTGTAGACATGCAATAATTTTATCAGGAAAGAGTCTTACGGTCTTTATCTGTTGTAGATATCAGAAGTCTGGCAATGAGCAGTTTGTAACCGAAATCAGCAAATGGGTCTTCCATGAGAGGGGGCATCTTAAGGTGAGACTGTGTGCCACTCCTTTGTGTTGATTTATACACTATTGGTCATTCTTTACATTCTCTTTTGGCTTTCACTTGTTAAGTGAATTCTGAGTGAAAAGGATACAAGGGAACAGTAATTTAAATGGCCTATGATAATTGAGATTATTTGTTGTTTTTGATAATTATATTGGAGGATAGTATATATATATATATATATATATATATATATATATATATATATATAGTTGTCCCCGTGCCTTCGGCACTCCTTGAAAAGTCGGTTTTTGAAATTTCTTCTCATTTATCATTTAATAATATCTTAATAATATTTTTATTAGTAAGGTTTTCTATTGACGTATACTTCGTGTCATATTTGTAGCCATTTGATATACCTCATATTTTTTAATCGTGAGCCCTTCTTTATCCTTTTATGTTTTGGGGGAAAGAGAAGCACCACTATATATATATATATATATATATATATATATATATATATATATAATATTATTAATTTCTGCATGTAGGCTGTCAATGTCAGCCATCACAAACTTGGAGAAAGTAGCGAGCCTGCAATGTACAGGATCAATGATGATCTGGTAATTGCTTACCCATCATTTACCAACTTATAGGATATTCAAGAATGATGATGTGGTAATCGTTATTCTAGTTTGCTTATGGTTGAGATTTGTTTGAAGGAATACTCTGTTGAGATCTATGAGTGGTCTGGAAGAACCTGGAAGCCGTATGTTGCAGATGATGTTCAAGTTCAATTTTACATGATGAGTCCTTATGTGCTGAAAACAATGTCTAGTGACCCGGAGGTATATCCTTACAACTAACATTTATGCGAAAAGGAGATGTTCCCCTCAATTGAAGTCAGTGTCCTCTTTTGGCAGGGGTTATATTCAACGTCATTCAAAGTTCCAGATGTTTATGGTGTTTTTCAATTCAAAGTGGAGTACCAAAGGCTCGGATACACAAGCTTATCTCTTACAAAGCAGGTGTGTCACCTTATTGAGATGAGCACATCAATTTTTAGCAGTCAATTTATGGTGGTATATCTGTATTCAGTACTCTAGGCATTGAACTATAGCTTTCTGCCTTTCTGACCATAGAAATGAGTGGATAAAAGTCATGTACCTTACCTTTTGGCTCAAAGCTTTGTTTTATCTTATTTCTTAAACATGGCACCTAGTAGAAGGTTGTAGGCTGTTTCATTTGAATAGCAATTCTTGGTCAAATATGGGATTAGATTTTGATAATGACAATTATAATATAACTATATGTACTTTGCTACTACAAACATGGTTTTTCAGCAAAGATGCAATGCAACAAGAAAAAACACGACGACTTGACCTAAGCTTTAGCAAAATCAAGACGGACGAAAACAAAAGGTCAAGATTAAGAAATTGTTAAAACTTTTTGAGTCATATTGTAAATCTTTTCTTTATTGAGTTGTAATGAGTTGTCTTAGGTAAAGGATGTGACTCAAGTATGTAAATGACAAATTGAAAGCTCAACAACCTAGCTTAGAATAACCTAGATTCGAAATAATACCTAGACCAGTTTTTTTTTTACCATCTCTCTCATCCAAAACCAAACTCCGGTCCAATTTCCCTTGGGCGGTATACTAGCAGTATACCGCTAGGGGTGAGCATTCGGTTTATTCGGTTCCAACCGAACCAAATGACCCAAATCCAGATTAACCGGGAAAAAAAAATTCTAAAGCCGAAACCGAACCGAATAAATCGTTGGTTCGGTTTATTTGGTTGGGCTCGGTTGATTCGGTTGGCCTTTTTCTAATGTTAATGGACCGGGCCTAAAGTTGGGCTTCTTATTAAAAATGTGTACCAAAGTCTTTCAGATTGCAGATTGTTTCAACTTAACAAATTTATGGTCCAATAAAAGAAGCCTACAATATACAAATTCATGTTCCATGGAACCATGTCCCAGTTCCAAAACGAAATGACTCAAATGAGAACACATAATTGATAGTTGAGACAAACATTGACACTTTGACAATACAATAAATATTATCTGAAAACGTAATGCAAAAAAACCCAAGTTATACATTATCTCTCTGAAATTTCAGATTCAGCCACAGATACATAATCATCCTCTACAGATACATGATCATCCTCTGCTCTCCTGACCCCTCCTCCACCGTCCGAACTATTAAGGCCATTTTGACATAATCGCGGGACGAATCTCCAGTACCTAAAGGCCAAGAAACCTAAATTCAAGTCACATTCAAGGCTTGTACTTGCACATACTATAGCTACAAACTAGTATCAGAACACTCCAAAGAGATTTGGTAACAAATAGAGTCACAATACCTTTCTCCCCTGGGTTAGCCTTAACTTGGGAAAATCCTTCATCACTGACCTCACTTCCTCAGCAAGTGTACTCCATTTCTATGTTCATAGGTTTGAACATGCATAAAATTAGTAAATCGGAAAAGAAGAAAATAACACTTATGGCAAAAAATAGGAAAATCAGTATAAATATTATTTGATAGATTTACAGTTTTTAGATGCAGAAGAGAGAAGAAACCTGGGTTAAACATCACTTTAAATATTTATACATGTCTCAACTAGTCGACTGCTTATAGGCTTCCATGTTTTAATCCAGTCAGAACTTGTAGACTGTCGTGACTCGTAACCATGCAACTATACAAGCAAAACCGATTCTGATACCTACCTGGGAATTCTCAGCATCAGTGATAATGGTTCTACAACCCCAATGATTGCTAGAGAAGGCTTCTTAAAATTGACCATACAACCTGAGATCAAAGTGAATAATAATAAGTAATACACATACAATTCAGAATATCTACACAGATTCATGATATGTTGGATAAAAGTAATGAATATATGGACACATGCATTACTTTGTAGATCCACACATACAATTACAATATCCATGTCATACTGAGAAAGTTGCAAGTTGTATGGTGTACCCTGAAAATCTGAAACTAATTCTAATACAACAAAAGATTGGCAATACATTTCTTCCCCTTCAATAAGCTTTCAACCTAATATATTGCATAACTATTCAAATGCTGCTACTATAATTAAAATAACAATTTAGTAGTATTTTGGAAATAAAAGGACAACAGTTTATTTACCTCCCCAGCTTTAACAGTGATTACATGTGGAGTAAAAGCTATCCCAGAAGAGCCTGTAATACAAGAAATGGAATTTTAATGGTCTATACTCAAGAGATAATAGAAGATGTAAAATTGTACCCAAATAGTCGCATTGCAAGCTAAATTAGAAAAAGAAAAATTTGTCCACTTCAAAAGGAAAGGATTCAAAATGAAACAAAGAGTTCAAGTGTTAGCAATCTCTGGCTATCACTTTAAAAATTTGTCACCTCAAAGGGAAAACGATTCAAAATAAAAACTACTGGCTCTTTACTGCATAAATTTTGGTAGTGAAAAAAAAATTTATGTTCGTGTTCAAGATAGTGATATAATGAAAGTATTTTGGCCGTGTTTTGCAGAAAAGAAACAATAGAATTTTATCTCAAGGTTTAAAAATCTTAACTAAAACTAAGAAATATGAAAGATATCTTACCACATATTCGACTTAGATATCTCTAGTATTATAATATGGCTTAGAAATGGCTAAAAAATGAGCCGTCTAAGCCATATGTATATCATCAACTATTTTCTATGTTTGCATCCTAACCTTTTGTGATTTACTCCTTGGCCCTTTTGTTTTGTATTCTAACCCTTGTACCTTTTCTTTTGCTTTTGCTGTCACTGGTGATAACCTTTTCAGTATTACATGCCATTGTATTTCCCCTGGTTACATGATGAACTTCCGATGCTTCACCATTATTTTTCATGGTTAATTGGCTTCCAGATTTGATGTCTGACGTCCTTTTACCAGTCCTACAATTTGTAACTGAGAAAATTGAAGTACAAGGGATAAAAACAATACCTATGTTTTATAATATGAAAAATCTTCTGATTGAGAAATATTATTAAATGTAGACTGAATATTTGATTGTTTTATACTCTCATGTAGTTTCCTCTAAGCATTTGGGAGGCACATAGACATGTGTGTGCCATCCTCGTAACAATGGTTTGCTATAACTTTTGGTGGATTTGCTGCACGAATCCTCTAATAATATCAGGGGTGAGGAATGAGGATGTGTGTCTATATATATAGGGCAAAAAAAAAAAGGGCCTTGTAAAATTTGAACTCAAGTTCTAGCCGTGCGCAAACTCAATGAAGATCAACTTAGATCGCAAGTTCACTCTTTCATTTATGAATATACCGTTTGAATGCTTAAAACCATAAATGAGATGATTTAGATATATTTTGCCTATTCACTTGGAGCAGCCGAAGTATGGTTCAAATAGTAACTTACTTGCTATGAGGAGATAATCAAGGTTCAAAGTATCGGAATCGGCATCGGACCATTCCTATGAGTATCGGTATCGGTAGTATCGGTTGTATCGGCGGTTTCGGATCGGAGTATCGGATTTTTTGGTATCGGAAAGCAAACAACTATTAGTAAATTATTAACATTTTAGAAGATATATTTTATACATTTATGCATAATTTAAAGTATTTCCAGTGTTGTTTCTTAGTATTCTTGAAATTGAATGAAATAGTAGTCACCCTTGTCGATTGATTTATATGTGATAGATAAGTTTTCCTCTTTTATATGCTTTACAACCTTACTATGCTTTTACACCCTTGCTAATTGGTCTTTTTAATTCAATTTTCTTTGCCGAATTGACCGAAAAATAGACCTCTAATGTCGGTATCGGTCGGTATTGGGTATCGGTCGGTATCGGATCGGGACATGCCAAACTATATCGGTATCGGCCGTATCGGATCGGTATCGGCCGATACTTCAAACTATGGAGATAATATACTATTACTTCCAAGCCTTCAAATTAGCATAGTGAATGTTGTGGCTTACAGTTGCAATTCTTATTATTTTTGCACTTCTCTTAAAGCGGTTACTGATCCTATCAGAAGGAGCAGATCATTTCTGTTCGGAGCAGATCATTTCTGTTCTCTCTCTCTCTCTCTCACACACACACACACAAACACACACCACTTCAAATATGTGGTTTGTGTTGTGCTATTCTACAATACTTTTTGGAAGTTGTATATGACAATACTATAGAAGTTATTATGTATGTCACAGATGTGCACATATATCTGTTGCATACATGAGGAAGTCTATGTGAGGAAAGATTGTGTTTGTATTCTTTCACACAGTTATTTATTAAACGTCTCTCTACCTAAAAGGATGACATATAGATATTTGTTTTGGCATGGTTATTTTGGATTTAAAAAGGTAATTTATTATATGCCAGCTCCCCATTTGATATTGTGAAATTTAATTTCTTTATTTGCTGCACCCACTATGATGATTCACAGGGTGGTTAGGAAAGGTTAGGTTCATGCATTAATCTTCTTTCATCATTTTTGTACTTGGGGTTGATTTTGGCACATTAATATTAGCTCTAACCATAACAAGGGGGATTAAATTCAGAAGCAATGCAACTGGCATGCCATATGGGTTCTAGTGTTTGGGGTTTGAGATCGTTTTTGAAGAAACATCACAAGTCTGTTCTTGGAGAGGCAACACTATATCTTTGCAGTGGACTGCATGGTCAACTTGCATATTTAAATGTTTATTGCCATACATTCCACTGTTCACCTTGGACATCATTGTATTGTACAAAACTGGAAATAAATACATGTTTACCACATTCATGAAATAGATTAGCACATAACAGAGATTAGAGCATGCTTACTTAATAGCAATTAACAAATGTTTCCATAGGAGTAATGTCATTTCCACATAATGTAAGTAGTTTATGCTGCTTTCATTACCAACTAACAACAATTTCCTAAAAGAGTAATGCCATTGCTAATTCCGATTGCCAAATACTGGACATAGATCTTGCTTTACGACATATCAAAGCTACTTAATAACTGCTGATATATGATGTGTTGTATGTAAGACCGATTTGAAGAAGGATTTTCACGTCAAATACATTTTGTTACTCTTACATGGAAAATAGCCACACTTTATGATTATCTTTCAAAATGTTTTTGAGTTGCAGATTCCAGTTAGACCTTTCAGGCACAATGAATATGAGAGGTTTATTACAGCAGCCTACCCATACTATGGGGCATCATTTTCTACCGTAAGTTCTCACTATTCGATTCCTCTGCAAGTCTACTCCAATGATATTAATATAGCACAGTTATCAGCCACAAGATGTTATTCTTTTCCGTTGCAAATTTCTCCATACTATACCTAATTGCCTTAACTTTGTTGTTGATATCTCTAAAATCTTTTTCTCGTAATTGCAGATGGCTGGTTTCTTCATATTCTCGATTGTCTATCTTTATCACAAGTAGATGCTTTGTTTATGAGGACACAGATCGATCTCGGACATTTTTCCTTTAAAGCATGAGCTGAGAGCAATATATTGTTTACATGAAGTTTTGTTCAGGGAGCTAGAGATCAAATTCTGCAGTGCCCCTTTAATATCCAATTAACAGCCTGAATTTTTTATGTTGGCAGTTGTACTTTTAGCTTTTCTTAATTGTTTATCTCAATTTTATGATTAGAGAAATGCAAGGTTTCATTTAAGTTTCCCTGCTGTACTGTGAGAGTTGCATACTTGAGGTTCCTACCACTTGCTAGGGATTTTGTGCAACAATACAAGCACAGTTGGTTGATTATGTGTTGAAAAAGAGTTGCAACTGAGATCATTTGCTGAAGTCTTATTATTGCTAATTGAGGTTACAAACTTCAAACTTCTCTCACATTCTTGTGATGAAATGTAATTTGCAACAATAGCCTACTTTTCTAGTGATAGTAGCTTCTGATATAAACTGAAAAGAAAAGTGAACATCTTTTGCAATAACTGAAGATCAACATTATAGATTTCTTTTTCTTTTGCTTTGATGCCAGAGTTCACACACCAGTCCCAACCATTGGACCACCCCTCCAGTGGCTTCATTATAAATGATGGTGATTATTCTAGTGAATATGAGAGAGTATCCATTCTACAGCCCAATATTTGTCATAAATCGAAGATTATATTCACACAAGATTATCCATGAGATACAATACAATGTATTTTCTATGTGGTAAGATTATAGTCACACAAAACAATGAGATAGAAAAAGTGTTCTCCAATACAAAAGTATTGAGAAGATAATAAAAATTATTTTTTTCAACTTCCAAGATAACTTTTCTATTTTTTTTTTTTTTATAAATATTTTTATTTATAATTGATGATGTGGAAGTAAAGCATTGTGAAGTTTATTGTAAGTCATCTAGACAATCAACTTCAAATTATTTTTGACATGTCATTGTCATGACAATTTTATAATTTATTTCATATTTGTATTGGAGAATTTTTTTTGAAATAACAAGTTGTGAATCATATATGGCAATCATATTTTCCAAACCCACAAGAGGCTTAGAGATGCTCCTAGGTGACTTCAATAACTATTTTCAACTAAAATAAGTGTAGCTTTCCTTGTTGGACCACAAAGTTAACATACATAGTTCAACATATCATTTAAACCCATCATCATCCGTGCTAATAGTTTGTTGATACATCACAAATTCAAAACCATTGGCCCCATCTTTTCGTTTTGTGGTCGTTGAAGAAATCTAAAGGACATGATTTAAAAAAAAAGGAAACTATTCCCATCATCTCAAAATTCAGAAAACCCATTGATGTGCAGTTGAGAGTGTTGCATCACAACAGTACTGGACCCCAACAAACTCTCAACAAGATCACAGTACTTCCTCCCTAACTCCAAGCTAGCAAACAAATGAACAAACACAGACAGATGTCAATGCAACCACCTATGACCCCTTCACAAC